>JAQJVK010000009.1:35758377-35965877 GCA_035578135.1 Flexamia atlantica | reverse complement strand
GTTTTGCCGCCTATTTAAATTGCATTTTATAAAATTAAATGTAATCATTCTCATACTTTAATATTTGTAACATTATGTTGAATTTTAGATCTTTTTTGTAAGCTTTAACAAATCAAAAAGCATGAGGCCTTAGGCAGATGCCCCTGTCGCCCTACCCTAAGGCTGATACTGATCTAAGTGCTAACACCTGATGTGAAGAAAACCATTTTTATAACGCATATTTAGTAGAATGTATGTTTCTATACGTTTCATACCTTCCTCTGCAAAATTTTTATTTTTACTTACATATTCTGTTGACTTAAAATATCATCAAACTTTTACTATATAACATTATAAGAAGGAATAATTACTATGAAAAAAAACTTTAAAACTTTTTTTTGTGGAAATATTTTTATTTGTTTACAACCCAAAAGTCAAGTGATATTTGAGATTATTGTTGTGTAGACTTATGACACGACTTTGTACATTAGAACTTGATTTTAGACAAGTTCTAAAAAAACATTGATCGTTAAAAAAACACCTAACTTGTTAATTATTTTCATTTATTTATATTAGCTTTAATGGCAACATAATAGAGGTTCTGTAAAGAATACAAATGTAAAAATCAGTTTTCCAAAAAACTGGTTTTATTTTTCAACTATAAATAATAGATCTACTATGTTACTAATTGACTTATCAATTTGAATAACAAATGTAACAAATTCCAAACTACTAGTTAAATAGTCTACGGCCCTGTGTGTATGATGCAATGAGAACTTCATCTATTTTCCAGGTTAAATATTTTCTTATTATTTTTAGAAATATAACTCTAAATTTTAATTCTAAAACATCTCAAAAATTACAGTGCTTGCAAGCCTGCAAGAAATAATTGTCAGTTTTATCCATCTTGTTTTGAATAACAAGATGAAGTTGTATATTTTTAGATTAATGTAAAAATATTCCGTAATATCGTGAGTTCATTAAACCTGAATTTTATATCTCCTCGGAGAACAAAAGATATTTAGAAAACATACTTTAATTTTAAATAGTAAAAATATCGGAAACATTAGCACAAATCTACTTTAGTTAATTGCACAGAGTTCATCATGTGTATTGCAATTGGACCAAATATGTTAAACATTTTTAAAGAAATACAGAAAATTCTTGAACAAAATTATTGAGAACTAGCAGTTCCAGTGGCTTCGCTCACGACAAACACTAAAGTCTAACCTTGATTTGACGAATCTTAAGGGACGAAAAAAGGTTATATAAAGGAATTTTTAATGTAGACGTCTGTTTACGTGTTGTGGCTTGTATAGGTTTAAAAAACAGTTTAACTCATATTACAGTAGATGGTGTAGGTTTTTTTTACAGTCATAACTCTAAAACGGCAAGACCAATTTAAACCTTAAATGTGTCAATTTTAAGGTATTTCTATGCTTATTTGCAATATAGCTTAAAATTGTTAAATAGGGTATCAATAAAGTACAATAAAGAGCGGAACAGTGGCGCTGTCCGTCGACAGTGTTTCAAACTAATTCACTTAACATATATCAATGTGTACAGAACCCTCTAAGTAGGGATATTCAATGTTTTTCAATTCCACCACCAAAAGCAGAGGATAAATTAGCGGTGACAAATGGAATAGTTCAAGCTGGCTCCGTCGTCTGCGCTTCCACTCATTGTCCAAATTTAAAAGTGAGAATGTTTGTAAAATAAGAAAAAAAATGTATTCATCCCTAATGTATTCCCTATAAGGGAAAAACTATAACCCCCGCTGCCTAAATAAAGATTGCGCTACATTTTATGATCAAACAGATAAGGTACAGAAACGATGATGGATTAAACGTAAACCATAACTAAATGTAACTTTTGTATAATGAGTATGACCTAAATAAATTTACAAACAATCATAAAAAATATGATGAAGTGAATCAAATTATAAATAAGCTGAAACAACGTATCCGTATGTGAAGCTAGTTACTCTCTGCTTGACCGAATGAAATTGGAAAAGTAAACAAAAGATCATCCATTACACTTATATGGGAGTATTTTAAAACTTTGAGTCCGCTAACAAACCCTTAAAACTTGGAGGAGATTTTTATAATTTTTCTATACAAATAGATCAAATAATTAGATTATTACAGCACAGTCTGTCCGTGACTAAATAAACTACCGTATCCCTCTCTTTCAGTCTTGCCGGGATTTAGTTTCAAGACTCAACCACAAAAGGCAGCATGCTCTTTAGGCTTCAAACTATAGAGGTCGAATTAGTATAAACGCCAAATCATCGTATCAGGCATAATTACAACTCCCGCTGCCGAAATAAAGATGGTGCCATATACTGAGTTTATGATAAAACAGATTAGGTTTTAAAATTAAACTAAATGTAACTTTTATATAGTACATAATTATGTCCCTTAAAATAAATCAACAAAAAAATCATAAAACCGTGATGAAAGAAAGCAAATTATAATCAGCTGTAATAGCGTATTTTGTACATTTGTGAAGTTAACTCCCAGCTGCTTGATTGAATGAACACTGAAAATGTAAACAAAAGATCGTCCATAACACTTTTATATGGGAAAATTTGAAAACTTCGACCTCGCCAAAAACCCCTTTATACTATGAATCATGTAAAATCCTTTCTTAGCGGATGCCTTCGCCCTAAAAGGAATGTCCACGCAAAATTTCAAGGTCCTAGGTCTTATAGTTTGGGCTGTGCGATGATAGGTGAGTCGTATTTGACAAATATATAGTAGATCAATTTAATAACATGACTGTGTTACATAACTAAGAGCATAAAATTCAAAAATATTAAGAAGTTCAGTTTTGGTTTTAATAGTATATGACAATTTACAGTTTTCAATAAATGTTTACTTATAGATTTGTTTTATTTTTTTGTTGCAGACATTTTAAAGAGAGAATCTCCAACCAGTATTACATTTTCAGCCATAATTAGTCCAAAACATACATAATTTATTAATTCGGTCTTTAAATAATCTCTTGAAATAGTTAATTTAACATCACTAGTCTGACCCCTACACCAGGGTGGCCCAGAGTGTAATTTTACGAGGACTTCTCAGAATTTCTGAGTGTAAAGTGAAATTACCTCATCCGATTCCCTTGTTTTAGGTTTTTGAATGTTACATTTAACAGGAGCAAATAATTATTCAAATCCATCAATTCCATCAAATTCTACAACCACACATTCTTTCTTGAACTTTCCCTTTTTATTGTTCAACTATCATATGCTGACTTTTTTCAACACAATTTGTTCTTCAACTTGAATACCTTTGTTCTACCAATCCCTACGAGTACTTCCAGGCCACCTTGTTTCCCTGTCCCTGCAACTTAACCTGTCACCGCGACACTTACTCTAGGATAATTGGACAAAAGTGCACTGACCAGTACCTAGTGTACGGTTACTAAGACAGTCCAAGTTAGAACGTTTACTCCTCGTGGGTGAACCGAACCCTTTTAGGTGTCCAACGAGGCGACTCACAGCTGACTCTCCACTTGAATGCAGACAAGTAAAGAAAACCACGCTGAAATAGCGAGAATTTCATCCTCTGAAGCCCTGTTCAACTTGATGTCTTTCCTGGACAATCCGATGGAAAACCTTTACCTTTCTCTCACTGATGCCACCTACCCTGTGCTGATGGGAGATCAATCTATCCTGACTGCAGATCCATCCTGCTTCACTTATAAAATAAAGGTTGGTATCATTCATTTAAATTTAAAGTTACATACTTAAGTTTAACACAACTCTTGGAACATTGCATTTTTCTTGGGTGAGTACATTTAGCAAAAACGTTTGGAATTTGTTACATTTTGTTATTGAATGAGTGTCTTGAAATGTTTGATGAGGCTAGTTAACAAGATTAGTATCCACTGTGGTTGTAAAACTTATCACAGCTTTTGCTTTTTTGGTTAATTTTTTAGATAACTAATTATATATTTGATGCGGCCCAGATAAAATTTCATATGGCCCTCAAACTTTGAAATATACTATTAATTAATAACTTACCTAGCATAGCCTCCTTTACAGAATACAAGATAGGCTTCATGCCATAGTTAAACTGGCTGTTGGCCTTCTCACAGTTGATTATGTTGAACACATATGGTAAACTGGGCTCCATGTTGGAAACCTGCAGAATACCAGTTTATAGTTTTTTTAGGTAACTACTGAATCTTGGAATATCCATTATTGCCACCTTAATTGGAATTCTTATATACTTATTATTAAAACTATCAAATCTATTAACTTCCACTCAAAATTTATAAAAATCTCGGTATTGCAGAAAAGAAGCATGAAAATAATGTTAAAAATAAATTGTACAGAATCTGTAAAAGAACATTTCCAAAAATTAGGAATAACGACCATGCCTAGTCAATGTATTCCACACAAATCAAAATTTTATGAAAAAACCTTGTGTCAAAATCAAATATTTAACTCCATTGCCATTAGAACCAAAAAATAAATTAAAATATAAGACATTTAAAATCAAATTAAAATTGTCCATGGTTAATAAGTCTATTAATGACAAGATGAATATTTTTATAGGCTAGGTCACCACATTAAAAACTGTAATATTATGTACTTTTGCTTTCTTATGTTGAGTACAATATTACATAATATAAAGTGGAAATATTGTTTGACCATTCTGTATATTGAATAACAAAGAATATTTTGACTGAATATAATTTAATTTTAATGTTCACAAGAAATAAATTGTTACTATAAATATTTGTGGATGTGTTAAAATTAAAGATAACCCAACTGATGATGACATTACCTCAAAGTAGAACCAGGTACAATGTTCAGTAGAATTGACGTCAGGGGAAAGTAGTAGATCGTACTCCCTGGGCCCAACCTACAATCAAAAACTGATTTGCATACAAAAATAAAAATGTTATAAGGCCTTTTACCTAAAATGAGGAATTATTTTCTTGAAATTTTCAAGCCAAAATCTGATGTATGAATGCTTTTTATCGGAAAGTGTTAAATTGATGCAGTTGACTCAGTTGCTCTTTTAAATCAGTGATGATTGTATTCATTGATCTACACAATCAATTTTATTTTTATCAAGCCTAAAGATGTTTTGGGTCATAATAAATTATATTTCTATTTGTTATCATTAAATAGCAGATTGTTATTATTAATCAATAACAGTGTGTGATTAACAGTGATTGATTGGCCCTTCAGAACTTCGCTCTTGCTCAATTTAGTAATGTTTGGATTATGAAGCAAGTCCCACCCAATAATAATGTTATAAATATCAAATGTCAACCACACTAAAAGAACTGCTTATGTACTAGTATTGAGAGGACAGATTTACCTACTTGAATTGCTTTACGCAGATTGCCACTTTCAAACCTTGACTCAAACACAAGCCTTGAGTGGTTGAACTCTTTGGTCCCAACTCTCTGCTCATCTGAGTTGCTGAGGTCCCTAAAAATTAATGTACTATGTAAAAACTAAAACTATAGACAAAAAGGATTTTGGTAAAAGCTTTTCACACCATCAACATTATTTCTCCATAATTAATTTAATTATTAATTTAATTTAATTAATTTTATTTCTCCATAAAATATTTGTATGTACCTGATGACTTTGCTGGAAGGGTTTGCCAAAAGCTGATCCAGATCGTAGCAGACTTCTTTGGTGGCAGTCTCCTGCCTCAACCCTCTCTCCACACTCGTTAACAGCTTTGCCCTGGTCCCAAAAAAAGGTTGCTTAACAACTCTGTGTTAATTATATTTTTTTCTCCGTTTCTAAACATCCTTTAATAGTAAAGAAGCATTAGACTTCAAAAAGTTTTCTTTAAAGCAATATTGTGATTTTTTTTATAAGTATAAAAGAGGATGTTGGTATATATATATATTTATATATTTGGCACGGATAAACTCAGAAACCGCTGGACCGATGGCCACGAAACTTGGTACATACATGTAGAATTTCATGGAGTAGGTTTATACACCTTCAATTTCGTGATAACTTTCAGGGCTTAGCCCTGGGACCGTCTTAAAGGTACCCATGTCAGGGATTTTAAAGAATTTGAGTTAGATTTGTTTACTAACAAAACATATGAAAGTAAAATTTAAAACAGGTGGTGTAAGTTAATGGTATTTCTTTCTGCTATTTAACTGTATTTGTTAAAATGAAGATTTGTTACTTGGTGCCAGGTGGTCAATGAATTAGACTTTTGCATTTTTTCAAAGTGCAATACACTATATAAAATGCTGATATGTAGTATAACATAAAATAAATAACTGATTACTGAAGAACTCCAGTGATCACTGATCACTTATACTTGAAGGACTTTTTTTATGAAAACTAACTGCTATTTAAAGAGGAAGAGTGTGCTACTGTAAAGAATTAATTTTATCTACAGCACTTTAAAAAAATTGCCGGGACGGCTCATTCAAACGTTTTGCTCAATATAGAGTCTAAAAACGTAAGACAGCACTTTTTAATAATTGCTGGAGTGGCATTATAATTTTTTGTTCAATGTAAACCCTAAAACCTTAAGAAAATTATCTTTTACAGTGAATAAAATATCAAGCTATCTTCTTTGGTTCCTCTAACACGTATGCCTTCATGAAGGAAAGAAATAGGATTTCTAATACGCAGGTCTGCTGCGACGGGGGTGCATAATAAAGTTTTAATTAAGGGTAAAATATGCGAGCAGATTCAAAGTGCCGTCGAAAAAGCCAAGGGTGCCGTTCCTTATATTGAGCCCCATGATCATCATCAGGGCAAGCTCAGTTACCGTGGAAACGACCATAAATGCTTCTCAGCGTTCGTCTCTGTAAATTGGCCTCTTGGGTGTGTGAGCACAATCCTCTTCACCTGATAGCACGATCGACTGGACAGCCGACACAAGCAAAACGCACTTGCAAGAGGAAGAACCGCCGATATTGGGCATGAGCCTACCCAGGGCAACACCATTTGGGGCTTTGTCGGTGGGGCGTTGGATATGGTCACATTTTTTATGTACAGGCACTTTATGCAGGAATAGAAAACCCCCGTCGTAGCAGACCTGAGTACTAAGAGCGAATTTCTAAAAACTTTTGCTTTATGGAAGTACATTTGATATGTTCAAAGAAGTAGATACATTAGATTTTACAACAAGAAAAATAAATGGGAAAGCAAAACTATATAATTCATGGGTGATAGTGAATGTTTAATTTTAATCGTGAGCGAAGCCACGGGTTCTTCTAGTCCTTTATAGAACTTAAGTTTTTTTTCAGAGAAGTCCATTTTTAGAAAAGTGTAACCAAACTTATAGAGTGCAATTGAGGCTTGTAAGAGGAAAGCTATAATATGCATATTTATAGCAATGTTGCAGATGAGTCCAAATAAGACATACACTGTTTAAAATCAAGTCAAAAATAATAATTTTTATTCCGGCGGTCAGTAAAAGTATGCAGGATGTAATTAATCACATTTTATTTATTCAGCCCAACTGACGAAAATTATAAACGATTCAGAAAAAGGAAAATTTGTAACGATTTGCTCTTTCAAGATAAAAGCATGCATGATGACCATAAAAGCTTTTTTTTAACATGGGTAAGCGGCTTTGCTCAATGCTGAATATAGCTTTCATGAAGTTTTGTTGGGTTCTTTTTCCAGATAGAAATTTATAACAATATCAATAATTCTTGCTTGAACATAGTAATTTTCCACTAACAAGGGTTTATAAAATATATTTTATTTCAGGTGTTTTTCCTATACTTGAAAAAATATTAAAAAAGAGGAAAGTGGAAGATTGGATCAGATTAGATTACTATTAAGATGCCGATCACCAAGGGGTATTTTAAGGTGAATATGAGTGAAGGATGAGTGCAGGAGATTGTGGCGTGATCTTGTAGTCTTGTTACTGACTAAGGCCGACATGTTCCTTCGACAGAAATGTTAATTAATAGCCCAAAATCCGATGGCAATTAAGGGAACTACATTTTAACGTGGGATCCGAACCACAATTTCCCCTGATTTACAATTTATGAACTGGTCTAACTGTGAGGATGGTCCTATGAATGTAGTACTCAACAGTGCGTCCCCATTGGGAAACACCGCGTCCACAAGCCATCGCTCATAACTGCTCATAACTATCCAAAACTCGTGACCTCAAAGTAGCTGGATTACAGGACACGCCATCATCCCAATCAAAAAGTTATGAAAGTAAAAAATTAATATAATAGTTCTTGCATTTCATTGTAATATTGATTCTCTTTCAATTTATATTTATTTTTCATGCCATAGTGGGAAATAATTTAAATAAATGCTAAATGATGCTTTAATAAAATGCTAGATAATGTTTTAATAACTAAAAAACTCTCGACATCAAAAAATATTCAAGCAAGTATATTTGGAGTTGACAAACCGACAAGTCCTGCGGTCCTTGTTGTTCAACGCCTCTTTGTAGTCGACACTCTCCCCACCCACCAGGTCAGGATACGCGACCTTGATGAACGGCAGGACTGGTCGCACGCGACTCGCCACATGGCAGTAGACCGACCGGCCGGTGGCATCGGGCTTGATGAACCTCAAGGCTGACAGCGTCACACTCTGGAACATTATAAAAAATAAATCTGACAAACTAAATCAAAATAACAAAACCTCACAATGCTTGCAAGATTGGTTTAAATTATTAAAACTTGGTAAAATAACACTGCTAATTTAAGGACATGAATCTATAAACCGTAAATCTCATTATGAGGGATATTAAGACTGACCTTAGAGTCAACTTGAGGGCAACGAGTACATTCTTCTGACATCATCAGTACATTCACATCATCCGAATCTGAGTACCTAGAAAAAGAATTCATTTAGTTTCTGTTGTCATAAATGTAACTAAAATTAATATTTTTCTTTTTGTCCCATGAATCATCCACATATCCTGAGCATCTGCTCAATTCTTCTAGTGTGTTTCTTGAAGTATTTGAGAAAATTTGGCACCCTCATTAAACACCCACCTTGGAATGAAAACTCCAGCTGGTTGGTTTGGAAAAGCTCCAATCATTATTGGGGCTAAAAATCTGACCTAAACTGTCAGAAAGTGCATGTCTTTTTATGTGTCTTAGAGGTAAAGGTTTAACATTGCCTATTTCCTGAAATAAATGGATTTTTTTTGGTTTCTTGATTTCAAATTAAGTTTTTATTAGTGCCAATGTGGAGAATTGAGAGTAGTTGGTGAGTTACCTGCAGATATGGGCGGAGGGGCCGAACACATAGGAGGGCAGCAGCGTGGCGGGCAGGCTGGGGGCCAGGGGGCTGCTGGGGGGCGACTCCTGCGAGCCCAACTCACACCAGAACTCATCGTACCTGCAACACCGATAAAGACTGCTGACTGAAGGTTTTTGCACACTTCAAGAGCTGATAGGTCTCACAGTTCCAAACAAAAATGCCTTATATAATATCAATTTGAAAATCCGTTGTTTTCTGGCTGTCTCAAATTCAAGAACTATTTAACTCATTTATGCCCAAATTAATTTTTTTTCTTGGATTTCGTTTTCTGCTTAGTATTTGGTTGTTAATGGTACAAAAACACAGATTTTGATTGTTTTTAATTTTTTATACTCATTTTATATAAATTATGGCATGTCGACATATGTCGACAGTGGGCACGATCGGTACAGTGTGTAAATGACGAAACAGCCGACAGCGAGCGTCATCAGGTTTGTAACTGTTAACGGAAATTTGACCTATTATACTTCTAAATATATAAAATGACAAACTAAACAAAAAGAAATGAAAAAACACACAAAACAAAAAGTATATATTGGTAGGAAACATAAGTTTCACAAGTTTCGGTGTAAAGATATAGTAAATACCGCAATAAAAAGTCAGGTAAAGGGACATTATGTAAAAATGTTTGTAAATTAGGTAACGTACAATCAACTAAATAAAGGGAAAATTTGTATGTAATAGTAAAAATGTATACTACACAGTGTTTTTAGTTATACAAGTTGATAGTAAAACTTAATAAATAAATAAATAAATCTTTTTTATTGTCATCTCAATTTTTACAAATCATTGACAAAGTCAAGCTTATTGCTTAAAACTTAAGCTGTGTCAGTAAGGCTATTACATATAACAAATAAAAAAGTTACTGTAAATATTACAATGACAAATAGTTGTGATAATAAAAGGAAAACAATGTTAATAGAAGGATAATAATAATTCCTACTACTTATTTTCTGAAAAATAAAAATACCCCCGTTGCAGCAGACCTGCATACTCAGCGAATTTCAAATGCAAAACAACATATTTCGATCCAACGTAGCGAGATATGACATGTTTTTGTAAGCCCCATAAGAATAACATGGGGAATGAGTATGCAGGTTTGCTGCTACGGGTATATTAAAACTGGGTGGTTTTAATTCAATATTTAGTAGATCTGACTTAGGAGAAGCCATTTACCAAGTTTTACCAAGATATGTTGAGAAATAAGCGAGATATAGAATTTTTCTTTTTTTCCCATAAGGTTAACATTGGGACAACGTACTGTGTTTACCACTTTCAATATCTCGGTAACCAATGGGCATAGAGCAGTGATTCAACATACTAAATTGTTTGTTTTTTTGAGCTGAATTCAATGGTGCTAACAAAAATTTGATAATTTTTATTTTTATATGTAAAAAACTCAAAAAACCCATTTTTGGGGGGGTTTACCCCCCTTTACCCCCCCCTTCTGGTAGTCCGATCAGGCTGGTTTATGAACTCGTCCGAATAATTACTACTTTACATGTCCATGCCAAATTTCATTAAGATCGGACCATTTTTACGCGAGTTATCGTGCTTAAAGACATATATATATATATATATATATATAGATATATATATTTATGAAAATGGACGAATAGTGTTTTTGGCATCTGGGGACCTCAAAAAGAAAAGTTATGATGGTCTCGGGCTTAGGTCTTACCATGAGACCTACGGTAACAGCTTCTTCCCTATAGGGGAAATTCGCTAAAAACTAAAATTCAATATTCTTATAACTAAAAAATTCATTTAAACTGTAAAATGGGTTTATAAGTAGCCGGTTGAAAAGTTTATTTTGGAAACTCCTCATAGAGTAGCAGTCAATATTTTTTTCAATTTATTAAATATTTTTAATGATATTACAGTATGACTATTTTGTGTTTTTGTCAACCGGCAGAAATTAATTTTGGATTTGGATTTATTCCTTGTGTTATGGTCGTGATCAAAAGGGCTTATAAAATCAGGGTTTTTTAGAGCGTAATTTACTGTATCAAAGATGTACAAGTTTATTATGGTTTGAATCTTGAAGTTAATAAAAAGAGGTCTATAGTGTGATAAAGGCTCGGTTTTATACAGGATTCTCAAAAGTTTTTTTTGAAGTATGAGAATATCCTCTACTCTTGAGCAGTTTCCAAAGAGAAATAAACCGTATCTGAAAATAGATTCAAAATAAGCGAAATACACTGTCCTTAGGTAACTATGAGGGATGTTGTCACTCAGTTTACTTAGAAGGTAGATTACTCGTGAAAGCCTTGTGCATAAATAATCTATATGTTGAGCCCAGTTTAGCTGGTCATCAATAAATATTCCTAAGAACTTAACTGACTTTGAAATGTCATGAGTTTGAAAGTGGTTGACAATAGGTTTAAGAGAAAAGATCATGTTTTGGATTTTATCTTGATTTAGCAAAAGGCCATTAGTTTTAAACCAATTAGATGCGTCTGTTAAAGTATCATTTGCTATAGCTACAAGATCGCCCAAATCTTTTGTAGAGTTAAGCAAAGTTGTATCATCTGCATAAAGTATTGTATTTGAATTAACTAATTGAGGGAGGTCATTAACATAAACTAGAAAAAGCAGAGGTCCTAGAATTGACCCTTGTGGGACTCCCCAATTGACCTTTAACTCTTTGGACCAGGTATCATTAACTCGGACCAGTTGCCTACGGTTTAGAAGGTAAGATTCAAAAAAATTTAGTGAAGGACCATGGAAACCATAGTAACGTAATTTTTCTGCAAGAATAGTACTGTCTACGCAATCAAAAGCCTTGCTCAGGTCACAGAAGGTGGCCTGAGCATATGATTTGTTTTCAAAAGATACATGTACTTGTCTGACCAAGTCATCCAGAGCATTCAATGTGAATTTCCCTCGTCTAAAACCATATTGATTAGAATTTAGTAAATTTTGTTGCTCAAAGAAAAAATAAACCTGTTCATAAACCAAGATTTCGATTAATTTACCTAACACTGGAATGACAGAAATTGGACGATAACTTTTTGGCTGATCTTTGGGTCCTTTTTTATAAACAGGACATACACGAGATAACTTTAATTGATCGGGGAACACACCCGTTTGCAGGAGTCCATTTATGCACAGAGCCAGAGGTTCAGCTATACTCAATACTATTTTTTTAAGGAAATTATTTGACATATCATAGAAGTCAGTACTTTCAGATGAACTCATACTCTTAGCAGCATTTAAAACATCATTTACTGATACAGTTGACCAACTAAATTGGGCCAAGCTTACATTGATATTCTTATCCATATAGGTAGTAAAAGGTTGGTTTGTATTACACTTAATCCCAGTCTTAATCTCAACAACAGAGTCGATGAAGTATTGATTGAAAGAGTTAGGGCAAATTTTGTGATCAATTTTTTTGGATTTAACATTATTTGTTTTTATTATAACCCAAGCAGCTTTGCACTTGTTTTTGCTTGATTCTATATATTTAACATTATTACGTTTTTTTGCTTCATTTACAGCCGTTCTATATTGAGACTTAAGTTTGTTGTGTTCAAGCTTTAGGTCCAAATTGTTGTTACATTTCATTAAACCATTCAAAAATATTAATCTTTTTTTCATACCTGCCAAGTCGCTAGTGTACCAAACATGTTTTTTCAATACCTTGTTATTGCTCTTATTGTTATTACTATTATTAATAGTTTTAGTTACTTTAAAGTAGTTTATAGCGTGAATCAGTTTATCAAATAATTTTGTAAACAGTTGATCAGGGTTTAGGTTATCCAGATTTAAACAGAAAAGTGACCAATCATAAGAATCTAAGTATGATACTAGTTCTGGAATTTTCCTTTTAGGTAAGATGAGTTTTACATGTGAATCACAAAAAGAAGGGGCAGAATAAACAGATTTTACAGATTTTTTTTATACTCAGTTTCAATCAATACTCCATCATGATCAGAAAAAAGGAACCTGAAGTCATATACTCTATGAATTATTAAACGATTTTTAGAAACGAAAACATTGTCAAGGCAGTTATTACCCCGAGTAGGATTGTTGTTCATGTGATAGAAATTAAATTGCTTAAAGAGGTTGAGAAGGTTTTTTTACCGTTTTTTTATCTTTTGTAACATCAAAACTGGCATTTAGGTCGCCACCGATCATAATACTGTAATAATTCCACTTTGAGATAAATGTTAAAAATTGTTCAAGAATGTTTAGGAATTCATTTTCATTGCCATTTGGTGAGTGGTACAGAGAGACGAGTACTATTTTTAGATCATCTATGATTGTTGCTGACGCTTCAAAGTTGAGTTCATCACAAAACCGATTAACATCAAGCTCCCTTGATTTGAATTTATCATGAATAAAAATACAACTACTACCTCTTATATGATTTGTTCGTCCATACGCAGCTGAACAATAGAAACTGTTAGGGAAAGCCAATGTAATTTCATCTTTTGAAAGCCAATGTTCTGTTATGCATAAAAAATAAATGTTAGAATTTATCAAAAAAGTTTCCAAAATATTGATTTTGTTTTTAATTCCTTGTATATTTAAGAATAATACTTTAAAAGCAACAGAGCATTGACTTTCATCATCAAAAGGTAGAACTGCACAGGGATCACTATGGCTAAACACATGACACCTCAGAACTTTTCACTTTGCTCTGCTTTTTATCAAACTGATCACATGTCACAGATGATGTGGATGAACAGTCTAGATTTGTGAATGGGATGGAGGCTAGTTGTTGGACTGACGTTGGAGTTTCCCATCCTCTCCATGGGGAATCACAGGAGGAAGAAAGACTGGATGACACCATGCGTGGTGTTGAGTGTGTCGGTGAATTAGCAATCAAATTTTGCTGATATTGCTCGGCTATGTTTTCTGCTAATTTTTCTGTGAAGGCCTCATGAGACAAGCCTAGCCTGAGTGTTCTGGTGGAAGTCAGGTTGTAGTTGACAATCTTGACGGAAGCGCCTGTGCTTTCTTGAAAGCGAATTATTTGTTTAACAAAATGCTCAAGTGGTACATTATCTCTTATACATATAGTATAATAGTAAATTATATAATAGTAAATTAGACCATAAAAATGCAGTAAAAATGGTCAATAAGTAAAAAATTTGATAAATGTGATAAGATATCAGCAACTTTCAAAAATAATTGCTGGAATATAAAATATTTTAAACAAATCTAAAATAACACCATAATAAAAGTCTCTTCCATGAATTTCCGAAAAGGTCCCATAATATTTTTACCCAAAAATCTGTGCAGAGTTTTCACAATGGGTCACAGCGAGTAAAATGTTTTGTCACACAGAACATGGCAACACACTAGACATGTACCGCAGATTTTTCTTGTAGCCTTTCCACAATGGGTACATCAGACTTGCTTCTCCACAGTGTACAAGAAGTGTTTTCCGCTGTAGCGGACGTTAGCTGGTACACAACTGGAGCTCTTTTGAGCTCAGACGTCCTGCTGTAGGTCGATCTATGGTGTTATTGCCGTGTAACTCCATACTACATAGCGAATGATAATAAATAACATAGCCTCTGACAATAATGGACCTGTAACCGCTCGTTACCACTGTCGACATTTGTTGACATCAGTTTTTGCAAAGGAATTAAACTATGTTCTTGTAAAAAAGTAAACTAAGCTACGATTGTATTTGTTGTAGTAGTTCCTAAATATATCCAAACAATTGTATATTCAATAAAAAATTAAAAGATTAATAGTAAAAACACTTAGGATTCAAAATATGACATGGCTTGTCTTGCAGAGGTTCTTAATCTCAAATTTCCTACTCACACGTACATTACAAAATCGTGGCAAACACTGTAGCTGCTTAGCAGGGATACCAATAGATAAAAATAAAATATTCTTTGTTTCAAATGCTAAATTGTATCCGTGATAAACATTGTTAAAGTCAGTGTCTACAAATGTCGACAGTGGGCAGAAATGGGTTAAAGAAACCAAACTTTGTACATTTATTCACAAGAATTCATTTACTCACTCAAATATCTTTAATATGGCTCCTGTTTTAAACTGTGAAAGTAGCAGAACAAATAACTATTAAAATCAAAAAAACTAAATTCAAATCCAAGATTACATATTTGTGATGCGGAAAGTAAAAAGCGACCGCAAGTCGGAATTTTCTGGTTTTTAGTTGTTAACATCCTGAAATTAAGCATAATTATATAATTTATAGTGCTACTATATAATTTATGCTACTATATAAATTTAATTTACTATATAATTTATAGTGCTATGATTTTTTGTCTTTGAACTATTGGCTTTTTATTTTATCTAGTTAAAACGGATGTTTTAGGAATTAAGGCCCAAAACTTCAAACTTCACAGAATATTTATAATTAATAGAGGTGTGCGGATATCCGAAAACTCGGATCGGATTCGGATCGGATTGGATATCCGAATCCGATCCGAGGGTTTTATAACTATCCGGTGACTGCATTTTTTGGGGTAAATTGTAAAGTAAGATCAAATTTTCAAGTAAGGAAAGTCTTCCAAACAAAAGAAGTCACTGCCGACAAAGTACATTAGTGACAGAAAACATCGCGGAGCAAAAACGACGCTTTGAAATGCGACGGTTGCGATAGCGGCTAGAACAACGCCTCAACACAATGCGATTATGTAGTGGTATGCATCAAGCGATGTATTTCGGTTGCCGATATTGCGACTCGTGATGAGATCGAGAATCGAGATCGTTGTTTACGATCAGATTACTGCGCAATACCCGAAACGATAACAAACATTTTCTTAAGATAAATTCTTGTATCGTAGCATTAAATCAGTTAACAAATAGTAGTACATTCTGTAATAGTTCTGTCTCGATTAGTATCCGTTACCGACGAAACATCGATTGGTATGAGGGAGAATCGCAATCAAGACAAATCAGTGTTCGCCATTGACCGACACAACCGACAGTGTCCAACAGTCAGTCAGTCGTCTTGAATTTCCAAAACGAAATATCCCGTAAATACCCCATAAATAAATAGTCGTGTTGATGTTTCGCATGACTATTTCAGGCCGTAAATATCTTACGTGGCCTGTCGATACGATAAAATAAAAAGCCTACAATAATTTTGGGCTGTGAAAGATTTGGCAAACCTGTTCATTCATTGTTTTGTCTTTCCAAATCACTTCATTTTGAATGTCGTCGTCTGCTTAAAAGCTGAATTAACTCAAGAACGTCTTTCTTCTTACTTTATTTATTAATTAAACAATTACCTACCTAGAAATAGAAAGTTGAACGATCACAAATAAGTTTTTATTTTGATGAAATATTTATCTTTGACGATTTAAGCCTAGTCAAAGCCGGCCGGCCACATTTTCAATACGTGATTAAAATTTTAAAATGGACTTTCTTAGATAACAGTACAATGCGACTTGACAGCCTACGTCTATGAAAATAATTAGTGAGTTTGCTTGTTGTTTGTGATATAAAACAAATAGACCTTTGTTCTAATTAAATGACCAAGCTTTAATATACCGAAACTTAAACATTTGAAACTTATCTTGAAATTTAGGTTAAGTTTACTGCTCGGACTTATTTTGTTTTTTTAGTGTTATTGTAGTGAATCAAAATCTAGGTTGTCAGGCATTAATGCATAAATAAAAATTTAAAGCTTTCTTCAAATATGAGGTGATTGGTGAATCAAGTTTTATATTTAATTCTTTTGTCTAGTCACTTAGGCCTAGTTTCTGATCAAATAGGCTAAGGAAAAGAACAAAAAAGACAGAGGCCTAATAGTGAACAAATTTAGGTTGCATTGGAAAAGGATTTTTTAAGTTGCAAATCCTGAAATTGATTTAGGCCTAATAAGCTTATTCAATTAATTATATACTACCTATGCTTAAGGGGAATCAACAAACTTCTAAATTCTCAACAGATATTTAGTTGAACCTTTGCATACTTTAATAATTTGAGATTTGGCCTATATTGGAAACAATATATCAAAACAATCAACAACTCAACCCTATCAAGGCAAATCTTACCTTACACATTAGGATGATATGGTAGTTCCTTGCAATTACCTTAGGCTTTTGAGAAAACTTAAATCTGCTCATTACGCCGCGCCGTAAATATCCGAATCCGGTATTATCCGATCCGAACCTGTTGTTATCCGATCCGAAACCGATCCGAACATAAGCTATCCGATCCGATCCAAAAAATCACTATCCGCACACCTCTAATAATTAATATTTGTATGCATGACATAGACTGCTAAATAAATTATTTTTCTCGGACTCTTATTGCTAAAATAACCGAATGAATTTGTACAGGAAAGATTAAGGAATCGTCTCCAATCGAAACCTAAAAATCAATATTTTTGACCCAGTTTGACTAAAATGCCCGTACTATAAAATTTACTCGAGCGACTTGAGGTCCCTTTTCACTTTCTGCATCACATTTAATGCAACCTGCCAGCTAATGAGCTAGCAAATGCATATTTCAGGATTGCTAGCTTGATCCAGAGTCAATTTGACAATTGTAAATTGCATATTCAATTGTACTCGACTTACATCCTCAGCTCGGCCAGGTCGCACTGGGCGGCGGGGGGCAGGCCACAGTTCTGCAGGCTCGGGTCCTTATTGTCGAAGTCGTTGTCCCGCCCGTCATCCGCGCTGTCGTCGCTCTCTTGCTCCCTGTCCGACACCACTACAACAACTACTTACATCCTCAGCTCAGCCAGGTCGCGCTGGGTGGTGGGGGGCAGGCCACAGTTCTGCAGGCTCAGGTCCTTGTCGTCGAAGTCGTCGTCCCTTCCGTCGTCTGCGCTGTCATCCCCCCCCCCCGCTGTCGTCGCTCTCCTGCTCCCTGTCCGACACCACTACAACAACAACTACTTACATCCTCAGCTCGGCCAGGTCGCGCTGGGCGGCGGGGGGCAGGCCACAGTTCTGCAGGCTCAGGTCCTTGTCGTCGTAGTCGTCATCCCGCCCGTCGTCCGCGCTGTCGTCCCCTCCGCTGTCGTCGCTCTCCTGCTCCCTGTCCGACACAACTGCAACAACAGGATGGAATTTAATAATGTAAAGAGCAGTTATCCTACTTATAATATTATAAATGTGAAAGTATGGATATTTGTGTGAATATCTGTCTTTGAATCACGTGAAAAATACTGGACCAACTGAGCTGAAATTTTGCAGGGATAGAGCCACTATATCAGAAAAGGACATGGGTCTATTTTTACTTTCAAACTCCAATAGGGCTCCGCACCACTGGCTTCCAGAGTTGCTATTTTATTCTTATGGATTTACACAGGTTGTCAGGTTGATTAATTGAACAGCTGTGGGTACTAATTTGACAGTTCTAAGAGCAGTGGCAAGATCAACTGTTTCAAGCTACAGTAGAGCGCCGATTATCCGAACTAATTGGGGACAAGGGGTGTTCGGATTACTGAATAATCGGATAATTGATCAAGAAAAGACAAAATTTTAAAATTATATATGTATCATAATTCTTAATAGTAAAAAGGCTAAAAAATTATCAAAAAAAATTATTCACTTAATTTTATTATGAAATCTATCAGTATACATTGATATTCCGGCGGAACGGGAGTTTCAGTTGGCGCGAATTTGAATTGCTTGAGAATCATGTTCAAAATATGAATTATTACGGCGTTTGGTTAACCGACAGTTCGGATGATCGACGTTCGGATAATCGGCGCTCTACTGTATCTATCGTGAGCGAAGCCACGGGCGGCTGCTAGTTAATAACTAAAAGGTAGTCCAGTTTTTTCAAAATGTTGCTCTAAGTTTAACGTTTGGACCATTAGTCTATAGCTGAAAGGGTTGACTGATGAATCATCACCCAAAAGTAAGGGGTTTAATTAGAACCATTGCACAACAACAACTCCTGAAATCATGCTTGTGTTTTCATGTCAAGAAATCATGCTTTACCAAAAATCAACAATTACTTGGTAACAATAAAACTTTACTTTGAAGAAATAAAGAAACCATAAAATATGCGACATTTCATTGGCTAGGCTGAAATATGGACATGGAGAATCACCACCTGCAAAAATGTTACAAACTTCCACTTCACACTATTTTATTATTATTTCTTGCTCCCCATGCTTCAGTTAAATTTATTATCTTATTCGTTTTATAAAGGTGGACCAACAGTTTGACAAGGGTGTCACTACCGGTGTCGGCAGGCAGCTGGAACTGTGCCGGGCTCTGCAGGGTCGCCAACGGTAGCTCTCGCCGCTCCATACACATGCTGACGATGCTGCACACCCGCGTCATCAGCCCGTCGTACATCTTCTCGTCCGGACACCACAGGCTGAACTTGTACAGAATCGAGTGGCCGTTACACCCTCGGATGGCATTCCTGCCCGCCTCTGCAACACATTTGGTATAAGCTAATGGAGGATTTGCAAGAGAATGATCACAAACGCCTACAGAGAAAACAGTTCAATACATAAAAAAAATTATTGTGAATACATATCAATTAAATTTGTGATCCTGAAAACAAAGTCTAAAAGTTGAGAATATGTGAAGTGCAAAGTTGACACCCACAGGAATATATTATATGCAAGGTTAACAAGTGTAAAGAGTGTCATGAAAATAATTGGATTTTATTTAATGATAATTATCTGTATAATGAAGTACAATTTACAAAGTAACCTATCACACATTTTCTCATGGAATGATATAAACATTGGAAGTTGCTTAGTACTAGTACAAAGCTGATTTTGGTTAGTTCTAGCTTAGTTTTTTAGCTAGAGTAAATAAATGCAAATTTTTCTTTTATGCTACAATTCACAATGGTAGCCTTGGAAAAATATTAATTTAATAAATAATTCTAGGAATAGAAGGATAGACAGCTAACTTAGCTTTAATAGAGCTCTTTTACAACCAAGCTATCTGACTAGCCTTCTATTCCTAAAACTAAAACCTTGGCCTAGAGCCTTTCCTGAAAAAATGTAATACATAGGATGGTTATCATCTGCTTTGACTTCCAGTTTGCCATATTAATAAATCCATGCTCAGCACCTTTTTTATAACAAAAATGTCTTATTCATTGACATAAAGCTTAAAAATAAGAAAGTCGTTTTAAATTTTAACTCATTGATTCATTTTTTGGTGTAAACACGAATATTCAGGAGTTTATCAGTACATATCAGCAGCACACACTCACTTGTGGTGCAGACGTGTTGCAGCGTTAGCAGAGTGTAGTTGCATATCTTGATCCGCATCTTCCCGTCGTAACGTTCCCATCGCTCGAACATCTTCACCAGCATCTGCACAAGACCCGTCCGCACCATCCACGAGCAGAACTTGCCTGCAGCAGGCAACTGTTAGCCGATGTTCAGTTTCAAGAATAATGCAAAACTAAAAATAGGAAAATAAAAAAGTAGTTTTTTAATGATATTGTTTTTTTTCTACATACTTAACTCTATAAATAGGCCATCCCTTCAGATGTAGACTGTAAGGGATGAGTCAAAAATCAAAATGAGTCGATACTCGGTGCTGGTTCTCAGTACTACCGGTCTTGGGCATTGGCATAGTTGGGAAAGTTAGTCAAAAATTCTAAGTAGTTAAAAATTATTAGTTAGTCCCGTGAAAAGTAACTGACAGAAGTTATAAGTTAGTTAGTTAAAAAAGTAACTGATAGAAGTTATTAGATAGTTAAAAAAACTAACTGATAGAAAATAAAGTTAGTTTTGAAAGTTAGTTTTCGGAGAAGTTTGCTGTTGGGCAGTTGTTCTAAAGGATCCTATTTAACTATCACTAAAGTTTAACAAGACTATTAGGTTAAGACAACTAAATTATTTTCCCAACTAAATACTAAGAAAGCTTAAATCATTTAGCATAGCTATGTTGCTATCGCAGAAGAAATGACTTGACACTTGACAGAGATAAACATAAACTTGAAGGCAATGATTTTGAGATGACAAATCACCAAACATTCCCCCTCCCCACCCCTTGGTGCTTGCGGCATTGTCATTGGCTGCCTTTGCACACCAAAGCAACTGGACTTTCCCCATCCCCGCGTTGTTTGTCATTAAGGGCGCTGACCCCTCGCTATCATGCTTCCCGCATGGCTACACGCAACCCTCTACGATGGCGTAAAAAAACTCGTATTTAAGTTCTCCCGCCCTTCCAAAAAAACTAACTATTTAAACTCCAAAATTACTAACGAATAGATCAATCTATTCGTTAGCTAGAATCTAACTGATTAGAAGTTATTTCCAGTACTTTTTAAAAACTTAACGAATAAGTTAGAAGTTAGTCGAAAAAACTAACGAATATCATTAATCGTTAGAATTTCTAATCGTTATTCCCAAGTATGGGCATTGGTACCAGTACCGAGATTCATACATTGTTCAGAGTCAATATCGGTACCCTCTGTACCCTTGGTAATTGGTGGGAGTAAGTACCAATCACGTTAAAGATGATTGCATGGCATAACGCCACAGCCGCATGTGCCAGTTGCAAATGCCTCCCAATACTACTATTGGAGTTCAATGATATTTCTGAAATTATATTTGACTCTAAATTTATTTTAAACTTGATGACTCTTAATTTACTTCTAATTCAATTCAATAATTAATCTAATTAATTTAATAATCTAATCTAATTTAACCTAATTTTCTAAATCAATTGGAATGGGGCTACTTTCTATGGTACTTGTAAAACTATTCATGTGAATAGATTAGGATTCTGTTATTTTTTCATATCGTCTATTATTTTTATACCTGTACCTGTTAATAGAAGGTTAAATAATTAAAATAAAAAGTGAGATAGTTTGAAACTAACACTGAACGTGTATCAAACAATATAATACATCAGGTTGCATTTAGGTCTGTAGGTACATTACAATATGATTGCAAAAAACAGTAGCTACCGATGGTACTGGTACCAAGAATCGAGAATCAATTTTTCAGGTACTGATATCGGTAATTAAAATCGATAAGTTTTTGTATCGACAAATTCCAAGTGTATACTATATTTTAGGCATGACAATACATTTCCAGTATATTAAATAACTCAGCAACAAACCTACCCAAAATACGCACCTTGATTCTTTTTTTGTTTAGGGTTTTTACATTAATAAATAGTATCAGTTTCTGATCTTGAGAATTCTGCATGTTCAAAGACTACTACATTTCCAGTTGTCAGCACTTAGATAATTACCGTCCTTATATAATTACCATCTATTTCTACAATTTTGAAATATATAATTTTAAAACGTACTGTTTTTTGTGAGGTAGTTGAGAACATTGAGAAGAAGCCGCAGCCGAATGCTTGGAGAAAACCCAATCTGAACTAGAGCCTTTTCCATTGTTGTCGCGATTCCATCTTTAACCAGCAAGGCTGTTGTGTTGGCTGCAAAAAATATGGCAACATAAAAAAGAAAATATACTAGAGGACCCACGCTGCTCCGCAGCAGTAAATTTTGGTACTAAGACACAAAATCAACTCAAATCAAATAATTCTTCATTTACAAAATTAATGTTACATGCAATGGATCTTTACAACTTCAATATGACTTGCCCGACACTTGCCTAAGTTGAAAAAGAGGTGCATGTAGCTGGGCCCGGTTATGTTGGAATTTCAGAAAACCAATTAAACCACGATTTATTACCAAGTTGGTAATAATTTGTTCCACAAAGGAAAACGTAGGACTTTCATGAGATATTCTGTACTTAAGTATTCGGGACAGCGACATGTCAGCCCGGCACATACGACTTTACAAACTAACTATATACCATGCTAAAATACCCTCGTTGCAGACCAGCATACTCAGCGAATTTCATATGCAAAAGAACATAGTTCAAGCCAACACAGCGAGATTTGACGTGTTTTTGTAAGCTCCATAAGATTAACATGGGGAATGAGTATACATCAGGTTTGCTGCCATGAAAATGGAAATATCGGGGATTTTAGACTATTATACATTAGATCTCATCTAGATGAAGACATAAACTAATTTTTATCAACATGAATATGTTGAGAAATAAGCAAGATATAGCATTTTACTTATTACACATAAGGTTAACATTGGGACAACGTACTGTGTTTACCACTTTCAATATCTCTGTAACCAATGGACATAGACCAGTGATTTAAAATCCTAAATTGTTCTTTTTTTAGCTGAATTCAATGGTGCCAACGCTAACACAAATTGGATAAATTTTGTTTTTCTATGTAAAAAATTCAAAAACCCACTTTTGGGGGGGGGGGGTTATCCCCCATTACCCCCCATCCGGTGGTCCGATCGGGCTGGTTCACAAATTCGTCCAACTGATTACCACTTTACACGCCTGTACCAAATTTCATTAAGATCAGACTATAAATGGACTCAGAAAAAGAAAACCTAATTTATATATAAAAGATTTGTGTTGTTCGGAATTCAGCAGAGTGCTCCAGGTACGTCCGATCATAATAATCAATAGCTCAAATGAAAGCTGGTATTTCACTGAAGGTTCTTAGCATATAGAAGGTTCTAAAACATATAGAATTACTTAATTACAACTGGGGAAATATATCTTCATTTGAATTCATAATTTGGGAAATAATCAAATTTATGTTTTTCGGTCGAGTAATACAGTATATTAATGAATGCCAATCCTTGATGGTAAATCTTTGTGTGCATACCTTTAATTTAAGACCTTATTTATGAAAATCGGTCGAGTAGAAGAGCCAAACAGACTCGGAAAAGAAAAACAAAAATTTTTTTGTGTTGTTTGGAATTCAGCAGCGTGCTTCAGGTACGTCCGATCTTAATAATCAATGGCTGAAGTGAAAGGTGGTATTTTGCTGAAGGTTCTTAGACCAAAACATACAGATTTACGTAATTAGAACTTGGGAAATATAACTTAAATTGAATTCTAAATTCCCGGGAATAATAAAATTAATGTTTTTTGGTCGAGTAATACAGTAGATAAACGAATGCCGATGCCTGATGGCAAATCTGTGCGTGCATACCTTTAATTTAAGACCTCAATTATGAAGATCGGTCGAGTAGAAGAGCCAAACGAACTTGGAAAAGGAAAACCATATTTAACTCCCATAAGAAATGTACAGGGAGGAAGTTGCTTTTGTTCATTACTCGAGTAATACGGCAGATAAATGAATGCGGATGCTTGATGGCAAATCTGCGCGTGCATACCTTTAATTTAAGACCTCAATTATGAAAATCGGTTGAGTAGAAGAGCCGGACGGACTCGGAAAAGAAAAACCAAATTTTTTAAATATATAGATGATATACAATTACTTTACCTAATCAAGAAAAAATTCAAGAGTCTGTGATCATGTTAATCCATTAGTAAAAACTTGTGAAACTTTTTAGTTTACTACCAATGACTAGTTTACTACCAATGACTTACTATTTCTTGCAAGCGTCTTGACAATGATGAGCACAGGAACCAACATCTTGTTGTGGTTGTGGTAGTGAATACGTAGCAGGTAGTGGAATGTTTTAACACTGTTCAGAAGCCGAACCTTTAGAGAAAACTTGCTATCTGGAGACAAAGAAAACTAAAGCTGCTTATTTTGACAAACACATTATATTAACCGTAGATTAATCAGTTTTTAATGGATAGGTATGTTTAACATTTTCTATTTAATCTAAAATATCAGTTCTATGCACTTTCATAAACTTATCTGAAAGGATATGAAAAAGTTTCAAGCACTTAGTTTCAAACAAACTGGTTTTCTAAACTTTAACCAATTAAGTAAATTCAATTATATCCTGAGAGAAAGAATTAACTTCCAAACATAATTTATTGAAATCCCTCTTATAGACCCTAAAACATCTGATTTACTGACTCTGGCCTGTAAACTTGACTTATTATCACCGATGCCAGAGCCATTGCAAAATATTTCATTTACATAATAAAGTAAAAGCAAAACTAAACTGGTACTATAACAAATTTTATTAACCTCCTTATGCTAGGTTCTTTATAAAAAATATAGAGTAAATACCTTTCTGAGCGAGTTGGCCGAGGATGAAGATGAGTTCCTGTAGGAGAGGTTCCGGGACACAGGAAGACTGGGAGGGGGAGGAGCACTGGTTGACCATCTTGACTATCACATTGGTGGCGTTGAGGTCCACCAGTCTCCTCAATGCTGTACCTCGACCGGCACCTACACAGCACATCTCTCATCTATAATAACACTACACGTTGACCATTCTAAATATCAAAGATGTTACACCTTATAGGTTTGCCTTCTCAGGTCAGGACATAACCTTTTCTTTCTAAAGGGCTTTTGGACTTTCTTCTACGAGAGATTTTGGATCTTCTATAGTTGTTTAATTGGTTTACTTGGATACTGTCTGAGAGATATTTCACTTTTACTAAGCAAACCACTTAGTGGTCTGACAGTCTAGCAGGTCAACTTTTCTTTGGGAAAGACTATCCAGCAAACAATCTCCTCACAGCAGAATAGTGAAGGTGTCTCTGGCTTTCACGTTGGGTTATCCTAGAGAAGGGATATGATCTGCAACAAATTCTGAGTATGACAGTCATCACTTTCCTTGATTTACTTTTCCTATTTCCACAAAAATTTCCTCTTTTTCTAGATACTTACAGCTGTCCTACTACTTGGAAGTTAAATTTCAGACTGGATTACTTATTTAGGTAGAATAATATTCAAACTACAAAAAAATTGTCTAACATGATGAAACTTTAAATATCTTGGTATTCAGTGCTGTACATTATAATTACAATGTAAGACTCCAGGCAAGCAACATCATTTTATCTAATAGCTTGATCCTTTGTAAAATTGTTTTCTTTGGATGCAGTGACGGATCTAGGGGGGGGGGGGGCAGCGGGGGCACCTGCCCCGGGCGCCAGCCATTAGGGGGCGACTGATTGGCTACGGTTAAGAAAAAAATGTAAAACTTTGAGTCAAGTTTTAATGATAACAATGCATATGGTATATTTACTGGGATTTTTTGTTTTCACAAATCATAATCAAAAATAAATGTATTAATAACCATAATTTTACTGAACGTATTTTTGACTAATTATAGGGTTTTTTTGCAGCTCTGTCGCCGAGCGTCTGATGCCGAGCGTTGATCGCGAGGCTATTTTGCCACACTATATAAACGCTAACGTCCGCGGCGAAAGAGCCTGTCAGACTTGTGTTTTACCCCAAAAATAAGGTTTTCTCGTAAAGAGGATGAGTGTATTTAAAGTGGATGGTGTATGAGTAAGTGGAGGACGAAAGTATAATATATTAATAGGAAAGTTTTTTTTTATTTTTTTTTATTACGGACAGTATTCTTTATCCGTTAGACTGATGAACACAGGATGATCATCCTGTGTTCATCAGTCTAATGGATAAAGGATACTGTCGGAGCTTGTTTAAAAACCACGTACGGAAGGACGAAAAAAGGGTTCTGAATCTCTTGGATCATCAGTTGCTCAAATTGATTTTGAGCTATGTTTGGTAACGGAATAGCGCCGTGTAATAGGGCTCTGCAGGCTAACCCATTTCAACAAAAAAACTTGCTATAACATTATGGTATGTAAACATGTTGAATTGATCTTGTTATCCACAATTCAGCCACTATTAAGAGGATGTCAAGCATCAAGATCAAGATTCAAAAGAAATTGTTCAAATTTTCATAGACATTGTTCATTACAGTGGAGTACCAATTTCTTAATTATCGGAAATAGTAGTCCGGCTCCTTTTCGCACCAGCGAATATGTCGGATTAAGCTTCCATTTTTAATTCAATTCTGCTGTTTCTCCGCGATCGGCAAATACATGCGATTACATAGCACGATCGTTTGTTTATTTTGCAAAGGTATTCGCACTGTTATATTAATGTTATCTACTTTGGACGTTTTTCTGTGATTAATTGAGATGTGCGATCGTCTTTCACAAACCTGCTTCCGCTCTTACGCTGGTGCCGCGCCAAATACCTACAAACGTAGATATGCGCGATCAAATTTATCGGCTCTTTGCTTATTTCAAAGTTATTCCTACAATAAGGAAATACGCGTAATCAAATTTCACGGTCGCTCTTATTTTTTTGTAATGTTATTCATACCATAACCTATACGATCGATACGTTTCGTTCGAATATCAATATCGGGTCTGTATTACCCGCGGCGGTAATACAGTTGCAGGTGATAATTGCTCATCTATCTTATCAAAGACGCATTAGAAATTTGATAGAATTTTGTGCTTGGTGCCTTGTGGAGGGAGGGGCGCCGAACACCAATGTTGACCCGGGCAACAATGAGTGTAGATCCGTCACTGTTTGGATGTTGGAACTTGAAATGAGCATTTTCTCAAGGTACAACAACTAGAACAATTTTATATCATCAAAGGTCACTCAAAAAGTATTTTGTAATAGTAATTTTGCTAATCACTAATTTCTTTCCAGAGATTTGCAGGAATGCTTCAGAAGTTAAGGTATGTCTACAGCCCAATATAGGATAATACAGTAAAACCTCGATTGTTCACACATTATATTGGACTTTGGGGGTGTCAAGGTATCAAAATTCAAACAGTTAGCAGTACCTGGAATTTTACATTAATAGAAACGTTAAAAATATAGGTTTGCAAATAATTTTCTTAAATGTATTGCATACTGAAAAATTCCAAGTAAACTATACAGAATGTCGAAGTATCAAGTGTTGAACTATCAAGAATCTACTGTACTCATACATCAATGTAATTCTTTTGAATCATTGATTATTTTTCACAGCCCCAGTTTATTTCCATAATAAAAAAATTATCAAGCTGATATGAATTATTGTTATGTTATTGTTAAGTATTGTTAGACAGTTCAATAAGTAATCTGGCAATCATTCAACATTTAAAATTTCTGTATTAAAATTCTATCAATAAGTCAATACAATTATCTACCTGATTTAGGAGAAATACATTCATGGATGATGCCTGCAATGCTTGCTGCCGTGATCTGGTCCCGGATACTCTTTACAAAATAACAGGCTCTTTAGTACGTTCAGAACAAACACAATTTTCACAATTAATAAAGATTATAACAAAACCAAAATGTTACAACTTTCCAGATCCTAAAGCTGTCTTTAACTATTTCAGTTACGGCCTTGTAATTCTCATTGATTTTTTTTATTGATTATGGTTATGAAAGCATGAGTGTAATCTTTGACTCCACTAATGCATAAATTCACTTCACTTTGTTCGTCATCAATAAATAAAATTGCAATTCTTAATCGTCAGAAAGCCTCAAGCTTTCATTTTCTTGGAGATGGACAATTTAATCAGGCATTACATTTTTTATGACTTTTTTTATTTACTTCTTGAGGAGGTCAATCCACCTCAAAAAATTAACTCCATAGACTCCACGTGTTTCAAAATAAAGTCTTGAAAATAATTTCTGTAAATGCACCGAGGTTTTAAACAATCATATTAATGGAAAACTCTGTGTATGTCCAATTACAGACCTCATTAAATATTTATACATTCCCTTGGACTTGTTCCTGGAGGTGATTGAAGTCCCCTGATGTCTTGGAGTTTTTCCTTCCATCATTGGCTCATACAGGATTTACGGTGATTGAAAGAGACTAATAGTCAAAGTGTAACTGACTAATTTGCCCCAGGAACTCTTCTTTACTACAGGTAGTTTCCTACTCTCTTTTAAAACTTATTGTTTCTTAAACTTTTTGCATGCTCCATGGTGCGTCTAAATTAAGACGAACTAAAGTAATACCTTAAAAATACTAAGTGTATATTATATATAAACAATTAACTGGATAATAACTCATGTATGAAAAAACTCTTGAATGTAAACTTTTACAAAGGTTTTTTTTATTTTGAGCTGTAATTAATAAAACTCTTAATAGAATCGCGCCTCTTCATTTGTGATTAAAGCAGCAACCAACTAAATGTTGGTAATCTGCAACTTATTACACTAGGGGTTTTCTTTTAACAGTTATAACTCAAGAACGGCTGGACAAACTTTAACGCTTGAGGTGTGCAGTCAAATTTATTTTTATGTTAATTTTGCCAATCTCAGAATTTCATTCAGAACAGTGGAGCTATCTATCGATACTAAGTCAAACTCAATTCACTTTATTTATAACTAAACATATGGATACGATTTGAAAGTATTCTATTGGTTAACCGTAGATTGTAGGCTTTTAGAAAGAAAATCACACAATTATTGGCAAGCAAAGCTGCAACCGAGTAATCTAGTATAATATACATTATTTAAACTCTTTCTTATTAGAGTAATTTTCAACTCTACAATAATTTCATTTTACAGTTCCCAAAACAAAAGAAAAATTACGATTGACGCAAAACGAGTGAACTTGGCAAAACGTCTAGAGCACATGAGCGATGACGTGGAGCAACCTTCCATAAAACATCTGGACTGTTGAAGCTTGGCACAGCTGATTGTTGTATTTCCCACTCATTTGATAAACCGCCAAAAATGTTTTGACACCCCAATCAGTACATTTACGACTCTATAAAAGTCAATTTTCTTATTTAATTTCGATGTTTAGTGTGTTGTGCATTTAGTTTACGGCTCTTGTATTTTATAACTTTGTGTGTGTTTGTTTAAATTAACTCTTGGCTGAGTTAGCGAATTTATTTTGAATTTTACATAGTTACTTTACAATATGCAGTTAATTATTTGGCTCAGGAGAATTTTGTAAAGAAACTTAACTGTAGGATCAAGAAGAGAAAAGTTGCTTGATAACTATCAGCATTTAGAAGGAGAGCCAGAGTATCCCAGGATCCACCAATACCGAAATGTATATTTTAGAATAAATATCAAATAAACTATAATTAAACTAAACTGGTTAATAGTAATAAATAAATTGACAAATAAACAATGTAATAACACACAGAGAGAGTTAATAAAAACAACTAGATGTTCACTGTGTCAATACTTTTTGAATTGCAATAGCTACATTTTCATAGCTAACTTAAAAGTCTTAACACCTTTAAATCACTCAACTGACAAAAAAAATCATGAGACTTATAAATCCGTCAGGTGATACAGAACCTACCACAACCCAAACGGTGTTAGACTGAACACAAAACAAGTTTGAATGTAAATATGAGGAAGTCTGTGAGCAGCCAGGGTGAAACAAAAGTAAGATTGAATGCAACAGGAATGGAAAGGTGATCCTAGATGGTGACAGATGTCACGGTTGATGCCAAATATTCGGCGGCAGTACTACAACATACGAGGCGATACCTTCAAACTGTGATCACTTGCTGCAGTGATTCAAACATGAATGGTCGGCAACTGGAGGAAAAAAGGAGGTAATAGAATTTTAAATTTGGTGAAAATTAGTCACTGATGCTCATGTCGTGCGATGGAGTAATCATATTGTTGTAATGATTCCTTTTTTTATATATCATTTTTATTTAATAATTTTTTATCATTACCCTTCTCAATAATAGTAAGAAAATATATAAGAATGTGTCTTTCCCATGGTTTGTGCAAAAAGAATTAACAGCCTGAACGCTGTGCTAAGTCGTAAGAAGCGCTCTGTTTGTTCAAGTAATTCAATGTGATTGAAGAAAAACAGCTAAATTAAGTTTTTAATGTTCACAATACGTTGATTATATTCAGACCCACGTTTACTTAATGCACATGGGTCATTGAAGATAAATTGTGTCGGTGGAGATGCGTGAAGCACTTCTAATAAAAATCATTTCATTTCACTATAATGTGACATTACGCTAGGTGGGGTACAGGGGGCTGGTCAGCAGATGGATGAAGCTCACTGAATCATTGTGAGAATATATCAGTATTCTGACAGTTGATACACGACCGCCCCACACGAACCCGTGCCGTCTGCATTGCTCCAAGTAAACAAAATTAATGTTCCACAACCGTTTCTTTTTTACTGCGGCATTATTTTCCCCTATGATATTTTCAACCTGGACGAATTCAAAATTACTAATTGAATTTATCATTTCTAGGTAATACGTGTTAAAAGAGTGTTGTAAATATATGAGTATGTATTGTGTAATTAGGTATTGTAATTGTTCATCAAAATAACTTTGTTGGATAGGCATTCTTATACTATTTCGTATAGGTTATAGTGAATGTACAAATTTTCTATCATCTTTAAAACATTGTCCTAAATTAAAATGGGCGAGCTTTTTAAAAAAATGTAAAAATTAAACACTTATTTAAATCTTTGGACGAAAACATTAGTGACTAAATTAGTTTTTTATTTGTAATAACATTATCTTGAAAAATATCGGGTTTTCTTATCCGAGTTTGTTTGGCTCTTCAAACCGACCGATTTTCACGACTGAGGTCTTGTATAGAAAAGGTATTCATTCATTCATACACAGTTTCACCATCAAGTATTAACATATGTTTACTACCGAATTATTTGACATACACACCCGAAAATTCCTCCCCATGCATTAATTTCTAATGGAAGTTTAAAATTTGTAACATTGTCTTATCATTGGTTTTCCATAATTAAAGATGATGATAGGTACAATTAAATTTGGTCTTGAAATATTCATTGAATTAATTACAGGTCTTCGAATGAGATAGAGTTATTAATTCAAATCAGTTCAAGTTTGAGGGGAGTTATTGACCTCCAAAAAAAATAAATTTACATTTATCTTTAAGGAATGTCTAAAAGCAATTAAATTGCTTTACTAAAAATTTGTGATATACAAGCTCACGTATTTCAAGGCTCTACCAATTAATTTTAATGAAATAATAAAACTAAATAATCATCAAAACTTTTCCCGAGAGGGATGGACAAAAAGGCGATGTGCCTACTGTCCGCGAGTGTAAAGAAGTCCCCCGAGTCAGAGCGATATGTAGCAATGTCCGCATGTTGCCGCGCGGTGTTTCGGTAACATAAAAACGAAAAATGCAGGCGCCGAGATACAAGCGCCTACAATTGTTCGAATAGGCCAGGACTCTCGCAGACTAAGTTGGTTTTGCTGAAGATCAGATCCGTGTGACAAGTGCGGCGACGTGGGGAGCGAGGACAGCGCGTTTGTTGTTCTCGATGCACGGTCGCACAGTCCGAAGTTTGGCTTTGGCAACGGCCACAGAAGTGTCGGGGAGATGCGTGAAGATCTCTGGCCGCTGTCTCCACTAATTAGGGTTCTTGGCGATCTCTTCTTTTTGCAAAAATAATTTAAGTCGGAGGTAAAAAGAAAGTTTCGTTGGGCACAACAATTTTTATAAAAAGATATAGAACATTTTTACATTCACTTTAAACTATACAATATAGTAAAAAGAAATATCACAGAAAAATTAGTGCCCTCTTGTGTTTTTTTTAATTAGTGTTACTTTGGAATGTTTGTGGAATAATAGATAACCGTTATGTATTTTTCTGTCCAAATAAGTGTTTTAGCCAAATATGTTCCACTGAGAATATGACCTCTGAAAAATAATAAACTCAACATAAATCAGAATCATCCTACAATATTATAAGTGTGAAAGTTTGTGAGTTTGTTTGTTATCATCAATGTAAATGAAAAATGTTTGTCATACTATGTAAGTCAGCTGTGTAACAACGAATCCGTTTGTTAAGCTATTTACAAGCTGCTTGATTTTAGAAAATCTAAATTTTTTTATCAAAAGTAAATTTAAATGTACAATATAACCAATGTAAAAAGAATCTTATTATGAAAACATTTACCATCATTTGAACATGAGCGAAGCCGCGGGTAACATCTAGTAACAAATAAATTCAAACATTGTCGGTATAGTAATTTGGAAAAGCGTATATAATTAATAATATGTGTGGGTGTTTATAACCTCAGATATTTTCAATTATCTCTAAGGCTAAAAACACAAGGAGTCATACACAAATAGATTAATAGACATAAAGACATTCGGGGTACAGTCAATCGACATCAGGAAGGCAACAATAAAAAGTGAATCTCAGCTACTGACATGAGAACGCGCGGCTAATCTGAATCAATGCTGAGGTCACTGGGTCAGCGCAGCGGTCGCTGCAATTAAAATCGCTGGAGGTACTCGATACGGGCACAGAAAAACTAAAGTCTGTGACCCAATGGCTTAAAACGAGCTATGTTTTGCATTGGTTAATCAAACTTTACAGAGTTTGCTAGCGTAACATCGTAAAAATAAACATGCTTACCGACAATTAATTGCTTTAATATTCGTGTGTTAACGTTCGTATTTTGTAAATCAAATATGTTTGATAAATATAACATCTATGAGTAAGCTGGTATGCAGGGAAATTTATCAAATTAAAACATCTACAAACAAAAAATCTCGTATTTAAAAACTAAAGAAGCGTCCATTGTAAATAAATGATCGATCCACGATGTAATAAACGGGTGTAGGTAAACTGCTCCCCCTTGCTTGGCGCGCCAGCGAGGCCGTGGTGCGAAATGTTTGCCTTGACTGTACTCTTTATTAACTGACCTAATCTCCTAGTCCCTCACGCACGGGTGTAGGTAAACTGCTCCCCCTTGGCTGCTGCATACATTTGATTTAGATTCACTAAACAATTGAGATTCAATTGATATAAAGTAAATCTCACGAAAAATTAAACACTGCTTAACGTTGTACCACTACGGAAATAACATATAGTGCGTTATCAAATTTGGTTTGCTTCTGAGTTCAAAGCTGAAGATCCAATACACACATTGGTACTGTATTCCACTTAAAATACTTACGTTTAAAAGAAAGAGAACGACGTGCTTTGTGAAACTAAAGTATGGATCGCCGAATCACAACCAAAGTATGAATCACTACCGTAGCGTGCTTTCTTTTTTGATGAATGTATAGGATATTAATGAATAGAAAAGACAATACAATATTTTACTATTAAAACACGTTTTCAATTGTTTAATATCTCCCTAAAACTTGTAAAATTTTAAATTAAGTATTGTAAGTGATTACCAATGTGTGCATTGGATCTTCAGCTTTGAACTCAAAAGCAAACCAAATTTGATAATGCACTTTATGTTATTTCCGAAGTGGTACAACGTTAAACAGTGTTTAATTTTTCGTGAGATTTCTAAAGATAATCATTGTGGCAAATTGTTTGGATAACAAATGGGTTGCTGTAATTTATTTGTTACCTCAAATTATTACTTAACATTATATTACACAATTGAACTCTAACTAGTCTGATTCTCAAGGGGGAGCAGTTTACCTACACCCGTGCGTGAGGGACTAGGATATTAGGTCAGTTAATAAAGAGTACAGTCAAGGCAAACATTTCGCACCACGGCCTCGCTGGCGCGCCAGGCAAGGGGGAGCAGTTTACCTATTCCCTAATAAACGCCTCTTCCTTGCAACAGATTTACATGTGATGAGTAAGATAAGTTTGGTTGATTATTTTGTACTAAGATTTGATAAGGGTTTGTTCAATGAATTATCTGTATATTTTATTTTATTTTGTTTTAACCATTAATTTACGGCTTAAAGAAATTGTTTAGGATCGGTGGCGTTAATGTTTAAAGCAGGAAGAGACACGGGACTAGAGCTCTCTCTTCACAGACAAAAAATATATATATATTTCCTTCACATGTCATCTTCACCTTATGCTGCAAACATGTTTCCACTTCACGCACGAGTGGCAGTAACCTAGCTGTACGGATATAATGACGTCGAGGGGTGTTAAGTGTTCACAGTCACGCACAGTGCCTAGGACAACCCGACAACCCGACCCAACGCCTATAACGGCTGTGGCTCTTGCAACAGCACCCAAAAAACCCCTTTGTTTGTTACTGGAAAGGATCAGTCATGAGCTGGAAAGTATAGCACAGTGTTTTTTGCACAGTGCATTGTTAAATGGACAGTTATGTCAAGTTATATTTTAAAGTAAACTAGACTAACCCCGTGCAGCGCAAAACATCGCAAAAAAATGTTTATTATACTATTTAATCCACTGTATAGGCACTGGTATAACATAACATTTATAAAATGAAATATGATATTTTATATGTAATTATAAACACAAGTCTACAGGTTTAATCAACACCAAACTACTTAAATGAAGTAAATTACAAAATAGACTAAAGAGGTAAGCAGGCGCGAACCTAGGGGGAGCTCAGGGAGTTCAAACTCCTCCAACCGAGGGAATTTTGCAAACAAATCGGAAAACACATTTTTTTATTCAGGCCAGAAAATCTTTCGGTTGTGTAGTCGTCGGTGGATTTCTCGATTATTTACCAGAGATTCGGTAATTTCACGGCCATTTAATCTCTGTTATCACCGTCGGTCAATCTTGGCACTATCTGTCTCGGTAACTTCGATCGTAGTCTCTCTGTCATGTCGTGGCCGTCAAATCTTTATGGTATTATGGTCAGGGTCGCTGTCATTGATTTACAAAAGTTTTTTAGCGAATTTCCCCTATAGGGAAGAAGCTATTACCGTAGGTCTCATGGTAAGACTTAAGCTCGGGACCACTATAACTTTTTGTTTTGGGGCCCCCAGAAGCAAAAAACACTATTCGTTTGAATTTATATATATATATATCTATGTGTCTGTTAGCACGATAGCGGCCGCAAAAATGGTCCGATCTTTATGAAATTTGGTTTCGACATGTAAAGTGGTAATCAATTGGACGAGTTCGTGAACCAGCCCGATCGGACCACCGGAAGGGGGGGTAAAGAGGGATAAACCCCCCCAAAAACGGGGTTTTTGAATTTTTTACATAGAAAAACAAAATTTATCCAATTTTTGTGGGCACCATTGAATTCAGCTCAAAAAAACAAACAATTTAGTATTTTGAAACACTGCTCTATGTCCATAGGTTACTGAGATATTGAAAGTGGTAATCACAGTACGTTGTCCCAATGTTAACCTTATGGGAAATAAGTAAAATTCTATATCTCGCTTATTTCTCAACATATCTCAATAAAACTTGGTAAATAGCTTCTTCTAGTTCAGATCTACTAAATATTGAATTAAAACCACCCAGTTTTAATATACCTGTAGCAGCACACCTGCATACTCATTCCCCATGTTATTCTTATGGTGCTTACAAAAACATGTCAAATCTCGCTATGTTGGATTGAAATATGTTGTTTTGAATTTGAAATTAGCTGAGTATGCAGGTCTGCTGCAACGGGGGTATTTAATGTATACAAACTAAAAAACAGTGGAAATAAATACGATTTTATTTATTTATTTTTTATGTCATACAAAATTCATATTCCAATTACGGCGATTAATTTATCTTCACTCAGTTACACTCTAAGCTAAAAATATGCATAGGAAATCATGTCAAAGCCCCACACTATAAACTTGGGCTATCTAGCGTCTGGCATGTTCAAGAATATAACATTTTCCAGATTTTGATTTATATGTACATTGAGTTCTTCAAAACTCAAGGTACATATACATCGATGGGTTTCGCAACTACAATTTTGTAGTTATTAAACACTAACATCGACAATAACTAACTGAAACTATCTAACGAGCAAGTTTTGTCTTGAGTGCAATCGTTTACACAATCCGTAAAAAATCTGGATAATTAATTTTGTTGTAAGATCTGCGATTATTAACTGACAGCGAAAAGGTATACAGAAGATTGATGTTTTACCTTCATTTCCATCAGTATTTTTTAACTCATAAAACAAAAACACTTGACAAAAACTGGACATGGCAAACCCGAGAACTCGAAATTACATCTAAGATAGATCTACCAATGTTTCTCTTAAAATTCAGCGACTCTTGAGAAAACTCTACCCTACCTGGAAATTATTTTCTAGCAAAATGGATCCACGAGACATAAGAAATGCAAAATAACTTAAGTTAGCAAAAATTCCAAGATAAATACTCTCGTCGTTAAATCTAATTCCGGTATTAACTAAAAAATAATTCCATAGTTTAATTTAACATTAAAAATTACAACTTAACTTTAAGAAAAACCAACCATTGTAAATACGAAAAAAATAAATATGGAGTCTTCACACAAGAAAAACAACAGTGATCACAGCAACGACAGTACAAAACTAACATGACATGACCACAAGGACGTTGAAACACAGAGCGGCAGTAGATTGGCTGTGGCACTACTGCTACTAATTTTTGGCCTCTCTGGCCATGGCACGACTGCTCCTATCATTAGAGGGGATTAACGAGGGTCAACTTGCTTGGTTCGAAATGGCACTACTGCTCCTCCCGCCCGGACAGGTAGTCGACGCCAGGTAGCCAGACAACGGGAAAACGGGAATTATATTGTCCCCGCGGACCCTCTGCTATGCTGCTTATTGAACTTGATCTTAGGAGATCTAACAAAATTAGGAAAGTTATTATAACTCTTGAGGAGCATGTTGGCGCTTGGCCGTTTACAATAAAAAGGTGTTTAAGCTGGACGTTTTTGTTTTGAAGGACAGCAAATAGAATAATTAAATGAATTTGCATTTTTTTCGAGTTAATGTCTTTTTCCGATCCCCAAACCTAAAATTTCGGATTGAATATCCTTTTGTTTGTAATAAGGGTGTGCGAGTAGTGAAGTCGTCAAGTTTTTGAAAATACTCGTAGGTTCCCAAGTTTTGTTCGAATCGAGTATTTTGAAGAGTATAAGTTAATAGTTATACTTTTGCATAATCATGATAATATATCAAAAATGATAATTATTAAAAAATAAGACAATTATATTTTAAAGACATTCGATACTATAAAAGTGTTCCTGAGTTCATTATTAATTAAATGTTCCTGAGTTAAAAGCAAGCCTATTTTCAAATTAAGTGACGATAATTAAAACCTAGTTAAGTGGATATAAGCCGTTAAAGTTTGATTTTTAACACCCCGTGTTTTAACATTGTTTATATGGGGAAAAGTGGTCATCCATTACGAAAAAACTAATTTCTCAGTGATTCTTCATCCAATCTAAACAAACAAGGTATCATGGAAAACTAGATAAAATGGACTTACTTTTATGTATCTTGCAATTATCTGTTTAAATTATCATTTTTCGTCAAATTTGGCATCAAAAAATTTAAATGGCTGCCATTTTGAAACCGTTTATGATATTTTGGTATACTTTTAAACGTAGATAGGGCCTAATAACATAAACATTTGTGCAAAATCTCAACGCTGTAGCTCAAACAGTTTGGTAGTTATGAATTTGCTTGTAAAAAACACATACAGACAGACAGACGGAAAACTAGGCACCAGAGACCCATGTTCCTATGGTGAAATGTGTTAGTCTTGACCTAAGCTATAACGCTATACATCTGACCAGATAATTACGGGACACCCTGTATACAGGGTGTTCAAAAAATGTGGGGCAATAATTTACGTAGTGATTCATTGGGTCAAAATAGGCAAAAAGGTTTATATAAACATAGGTCCTAAAGTGCTTCGTTTTCCGTCTGTGTGTCTGTTTATGATTTTTACATATTTAATCATATCTCACGAAGCACTTAACGTATAAATTTCAAACTTGGTATATGGGTAACCACTATTAAGGGGGCGGTCTACCTTAACAGAAAAATCTGCATCACAGAGCGAAATAACATTGTAAAGATAGGGCTAAAGCGCGCTGAAGTACGCTTGCAGACGTTTCGTATCTGAGCGACAAAAGCTTTATTTTTGAATATTTAATAAAAATGAGAGTGGGTTCACGTTCTTCAGAATATTTTATAGGTTTCTTCAATTTTTATTTTTCTATAAAGCGTTTCTGTCGTTAGTTATGATACTTTAAAATCTAACAAAAAACAACCTTTTTTTGAAAGATTTACACAATTCCTGTAAATAAACGGGGATAAAATCAAAAATTCTAAAATTACAGCGACCTACAAAAACATATCCTTTTTAAAATGACACCAGAATATTGGAAATCATATGAAAATCCAGCGATCAATGAATAAGATACAAAACCCTGTTTAAGCGCTCGGAACTTGAGGTAGACCGCCCCCTTAAGAACTATTTTTGTAAAAAGTATCAAATTTCTACTTTGTACCATTTCAAAATGGCGTCTGTTTTTTGTTTTCATAGCTAAATATCTTAAAATCATAAATTTTAGAAAAATTATAAAGTGACAAAAAAATTGCAGAATTTAATATAATTAATGCTGATATTAAGATTATGATAATCGGACCACTAATAACGGAGAAATTTTAACTTTTCTGCATAAAAACATGGTTCCTTAGAACATTATCTCTTACATTTGCATGTTTTTATTCGGAAAATTTAAAATTTCTCCATAATTACTTGTCCGATTCTTATAATCTGAATATCATCGTTAATTAATTAAATTTCGCAACTTTTTTGTCATTTGTATAGTTTTTCTAAAATTTACGGTTTTTAAGTTATTTAGCTTTGATAACAAAAAATAGTCGCAATTTTGAAATGGTACAAAGTAGAAATTTGATACTTCTTACAAAAATAGTTCTTAATAGTGGTTACCCATATACCAAGTTTGGAGTTTATACATTAAGTGCTTCGTGAGATATGATTAAATATAATCATAAATTGACACACTGACAGAAAACGAAGCACTTTAGGACCTATGTTTATATAAACTTTTTTGCTTATTTTGACCCAAGGAATCACTACGTAAACTATTGCCCCACATTTTTTGAACACCCTGTATACAGTGTGTAAAAAAGTCCCGGAACGGCTAAATATTTGCACATTCACTCCAATGTAAAAAAAAAAACTACTTTGTGAAGTATTTACTGACTCTTGGCCCCCGGTATTTATTCACCTATATATTTATGTACCTACCCCGGATTTGAACCCCCTGGAATCGTACCCCCTGTGCTCAAATCCATTTTGACCGACCATTGAAATATACAGGGTCAATGTCCATTGATGCCGGTGACTTTTTAAATTAGTTCTAGTAAATCAATAACGTTGGCTGTTCGTTAAATTATTACCTAATATTATTCTACGAATATGTCTTATTCTACGAAAATCGTTCGTTGCAAGGGTGACATAAGACTTTTATTCAAGTATTTTTTAAATTAATTAAACATTTAACGCAAGTCAAGTAAAAAAGTCGCTTTTAGGTATCGTTTTTAGAGCATTGTAAATAAAACTAAAATTTTTCAAGGGGTGCTATACATATTTGCATCGATTCGCACCGATTCGCATCGATTCGCATCGATTCGGATTTTCTAGTTTCTAAGAGCCAAATGGCCGAGTGGACGTAGGTGTAAGCGTAAGCTATACATCACGTCACGTCGCGTCGCGTCCCAATTCGGCCGATTCGGCCGTGTATGCTCATAAGAGCATTCGAGTCGGGCCGTGCCGTGACGTGACGTCTATGTATGTATAGCCGGTTCCATTTGATTACACAGGTTTCATTCACTTTAAAAATGGACGCGACGTGACGTGTATGTATAGCAGCACCTTTAACAGATGAATTGAGAAAGAAGTTCAACCTCAGGTGTTAATGATCAATCCAGAATGTAATTGAACTCTACGTAGAAGGGCGGAAGTACATAACAGTTTTCTTGCCGTGTGAGGGTTTCCCGGGGGGTCAACAAACATTTTCAAATGCCCTCGGCATGCCTCGGCATTCCTAAGTGGACCTGGTGGTTCCTCCCTCTGATGGGTTGTGGACGTTTTTACTGGAAACAGTTTACTTTCTTTGATTGACACATGTTCTTCGTATTAATGAATAACTGTACCACAATTTGTTCCTAAGTACAATGGAGTTGGAAATCCTTCGCTTGCGGAAAAGTATTTCATGCTTTTAAATAAATAAATGATTTATTGCAAGTATACATACATAATAAAATACATAACATGCAACTTTATAAATAATGTAACAAAACTAAATTCCATTTACATAAAATAACTTAAAACAACTGGTAAAAACAAAATAAAATTTTGCATGCTATTATAAAAACCTATGACCTGCAAAGGCTTCCCCAACAGGCACATCTGCCCAATTATAGGGGGAGCTTGATATATTTTTTAGAGAACAACATGACCAAATATTTGTATTAACATATTTAACCTTGGACTTAAAAAAAAAAGCTTTATCTACAATGTATTCATTAAAAAAAAAAATATAAATCAAATCAAAAGTTGAGAACAAAAAAGACAAACTTTAAGAGCAGAGAGAATTGCAAATATTACTTAAGTGATCTATAGTAATCTATAGTGATCTATTAGATTAAGTGATCTATAGTAGTTCAAATTTAGACGCAAAATTCTCATGAGTCTTATGAGCTAATTTTCAGGAAGAAATAAGTCAGGAAATATTGATAAATTTATCCCTGAATCAATAATAAAATTAAAGGGTATTGTTTTCATTCTTTACTTAATAAGCCATGAAGAGCCTGCTGTACTACCCGCCATATAATGTTTAAGTCCCTTAAGAAAAATGTTATTTTCGTTGAACTATGCTTGGCTTTGAACTGAAATTACTTTTTTACCTTAAATTGTATGATATTTTATACTAGAGATCGCATATTGGTATAAATTCAATCAAAAAATATCTGGGTTTAGTTTTTGCCCATTGCTCCAATAAAACTCATGACTGAATTTGTTTACATTTTGTTGTTATTCCGTAACCAACTTGACAACTCATAAAGCAATCGTTAATTTATAGGAGGCATAACAGTCAAGCAGAAGTGACGGGGAATTTAAATTCCCGATTTCCCTCTATGTACCGCGACTACCTGTCCGGGCGGTTGGAGCAGTAGTGCCATTTCGAACCAAGCGAGTTGACCCTAATTAAACCGCTCTAATGATCGGAGCAGTAGTGCCATGGACAGAGAGACCAAAAATTAGTAGCAGTCGTCCCGTTCCCAGTAGATTACGTTCATCTCAGTCACCTTGATTTGTGGCATATGATCGATAAGGCCTACAATCAAGGACGAGAGGTCTTACTCCTCGGTCAAAGACAGTGTTAGGCTACCTCGACAATAATTCAACTATTAGGAAACGGATTTGTAACTAGGTTTATTGTGCTGTGTGTATAATGACCAGTACACATATTACAACAAAAGCGTTCTAGCCGAGAGATCTTTTAAAATTTGTATTTATAAAACATATTAGACGCATAAAACAGTGAAAATCGTTCTTTTCTTCACACAAAAATCTGGCACAAACCAATTAACATTGTGAATATTGAATAACCTAATGACAAACCTGTATCCTGTGACGAAAATGAGAAACAATTAACTAAATACGATTTTTGTAATTTGCTGGGGTTTGTTCTGGAAAACTCATATCGGTAAGTATCACATAACCCTAAATCTGTAGCGAATTTTTTTACTTCATGTCATGATCACACGTTTAGATATTTGTGGCTACAAAAGTCAATAAAATATCCCAGTAACGTGTCGAGTTCCCATCTGAAAAGGAACCAATAGGATTGATTGCGCTCCAAACACATAAAATGCAACTGACAAACCCGTTGACCATAAACCAAACAAAACAACATTGGTTTCGGATTCAATCGGGATAACAGACCCATCCCGGGAAAAAGAGAAGATTGGCGGATCGTAAAATAAATCCTCTTTACGGTAACACTCGGTGGATGAGAATATTGGCGGATCGTGAAATAAATCCACTTGACGGTAACACCCGGTGCGTGCCGGGCGGACGTCGCCGCAGTGCGCACAGCTTCATCGCGCCTAGCAGTTGTCGGTGCCTGGAACAACAAACTCACACCGAGCGATAACGGTGCCGTGCGAAATGCGTGGTAGCGTTTTGTGATCAAAATGAGTTTGGTGAACTACTGAGGTGGTGTGCAGCGCCGTTCAAGGGGCGAAAGGCCCGTAGTTCGCGAGTCACGTCAAGCTGTTGGTCCTAATCCTTTACAGTACATTCCATTCAGTATTTATTTTCGCTTTCTTCTTACTTCTTAATAAAACGTTCAATCCTGAAAGGCATCGTTTCCCAAATGGGCGTGTTGTATAAATACAAAAAAGTTCAAGGTATCCTTGATAAAACGTCATAAGCCGGTCCAAATATTAAGGCGCCATAAAGAATCAACACCCCCGTCGTACTCAGCGAATTTCCATAGGATTTATTTAGTATATGTGAGCATTCAACTTATTTGAAGGAAAGTATTGTTTGAATACGTTATGTAAATAATATACTAATACCCCCGTTGCAGCAGACCTGCATACTCAGCGAATTCCAAATTTCAAAACAACATATTTCAATCAAACATAGCAAGATTTGACATGTTTTGGTAAGCTCCATAAGAATAACAAGGGGAATGAGTATGCAGGTTTGCTGCTACAGGTATATTAAACCTGGGTGGTTTTAATTCAATATTTAGTAGATCTGAACTAGAAGAAGCTATTTACCAAGTTTTAACAAGATATGTTGAGAAATAACCGAGATATAGAATTTTACTTATTTCCCATAAGGTCACGTTGTCCCATTGGGACAACGTACTGTGTTTACCACTTTCAATATCTCAGTAACCAATGGACATAGAGCAGTGATTCAAAATACCAAATTGTTTGTTTTTTTTTGAGCTGAATTCAATGGTGCCCACAAAAATTCGATAAATTTTATTTTTCTATATAAAAAACTCAAAAATTCCATTTTTGGGGGGGTTTATTCCCCTTTACCCCCCCTTCCGGTGGTCCGATCGGGCTGGTTCACGAACTCGTCCAATTGATTACCACTTTACATGTCTAAACCAAATTTCATAAAGATCGGACCATTTTGCGGCCTCTATCGTGCTTACAGACACATATATAAATATATATATATATATATATATATATATATATATATATATATATATATATATATATAAATTCGAACGAATAGTGTTTTTTTGCTTCTGGGGGCCCCAAAACGAAAAGTTATAGTGGTCCCGAGCTTAGGTCTTACCATGAGACCTACGGTAATAGCTTCTTCCCTATAGGGGAAATTCGCTAAAAACGTATATTTAATCATTCATGAGCTTTAAACATGCGGAAAATTAACAAGGAGACCACATTGGTTTTCATTTGTAACACATACACTTTTGTATTTTATATAATTCTTAGTCTTTTAATTAAAAAAAGTAATCTTGTTATCATATATTTAATTCTGTAAGGCGATTCTTTGCGTCAAAATTGTAGCCGCCTGGCAAGTCGTAGAAAGATGGGAGAGGGCTCAAATTAAAGGCCTCTATTCCGTGATGGCGGGAAAAATAATGAAATTTCTTTTAAATCACCAGAAAATTATAAATAACGTAAAATACCTGCCATTTAAAAAGCATTGGGATCTAAAAACGTCTGCTTTGTTTACATAAAACATGTGATGCTGATACTTGAAGAAAAACCATGTTGCCGGCTAGGTATCAATATAAGAAAGATTTATAGTTTGCTATGAATGCATTTTGTACTATAATAAATAAGAATTGTTTGAATTTTCCCTCATTAGGGGCTTTTAGCCCCTTCAAGCCACTAGTAGTATATAAATGTAAACAAACATATAACCAATGAATTCAAAACACTCAAAACAAACAAACAACTTAATCTCATGAAAAAAATTAATTCAATCATATGGTCAGTTTTATAATTAAACACCCCTGTTGTAGAAGACCTGCTCCAGCCAATTTCAATAAAACATCAACAAAAACATATCAATCCTCATCATTGTAAAGATACAATATATTATGCTACATTTCCAGGCAGTTTAGACAAACACATCCCCCCTCCAAATGCTCATACTTTCTTTATTAAATTTAAAAATAATTTGTATTTTAGCGAATTTCCCCTACAGGGAAGAAGCTGTTACCGTAGTACTCATGGTAAGATCTAAGCCCGAGACCATGATAACTTATCGTTTTGGGGCCCCCAGAAGCAAAAAACACTATTCGTTCATTTTCATACGTGTGTGTGTGTGTGTGTGTGTGTGTGTGTGTGTGTGTGTGTGTGTGTGTGTGTGTGTGTGTGTGTGTGTGTGTGTGTGTGTGTGTGTGTGTGTGTGTGTGTGTGTGTGTGTGTGTGTGTGTGTGTGTGTGTGTGTGTGTGTGTGTGTGTGTGTGTGTGTGTGTGTGTGTGTGTGTGTGTGTGTGTGTGTGTGTGTGTGTGTGTGTGTGTGTGTGTGTGTGTGTGTGTGTGTGTGTGTGTGTGTGTGTGTGTGTGTGTGTGTGTGTGTGTGTGTGTGTGTGTGTGTGTGTGTGTGTGTGTGTGTGTGTGTGTGTGTGTGTGTGTGTGTGTGTGTGTGTGTGTGTGTGTGTGTGTGTGTGTGTGTGTGTGTGTGTGTGTGTGTGTGTGTGTGTGTGTGTGTGTGTGTGTGTGTGTGTGTGTGTGTGTGTGTGTGTGTGTGTGTGTGTGTGTGTGTGTGTGTGTGTGTGTGTGTGTGTGTGTGTGTGTGTGTGTGTGTGTGTGTGTGTGTGTGTGTGTGTGTGTGTGTGTGTGTGTGTGTGTGTGTGTGTGTGTGTGTGTGTGTGTGTGTGTGTGTGTGTGTGTGTGTGTGTGTGTGTGTGTGTGTGTGTGTGTGTGTGTGTGTGTGTGTGTGTGTGTGTGTGTGTGTGTGTGTGTGTGTGTGTGTGTGTGTGTGTGTGTGTGTGTGTGTGTGTGTGTGTGTGTGTGTGTGTGTGTGTGTGTGTGTGTGTGTGTGTGTGTGTGTGTGTGTGTGTGTGTGTGTGTGTGTGTGTGTGTGTGTGTGTGTGTGTGTGTGTGTGTGTGTGTGTGTGTGTGTGTGTGTGTGTGTGTGTGTGTGTGTGTGTGTGTGTGTGTGTGTGTGTGTGTGTGTGTGTGTGTGTGTGTGTGTGTGTGTGTGTGTGTGTGTGTGTGTGTGTGTGTGTGTGTGTGTGTGTGTGTGTGTGTGTGTGTGTGTGTGTGTGTGTGTGTGTGTGTGTGTGTGTGTGTGTGTGTGTGTGTGTGTGTGTGTGTGTGTGTGTGTGTGTGTGTGTGTGTGTGTGTGTGTGTGTGTGTGTGTGTGTGTGTGTGTGTGTGTGTGTGTGTGTGTGTGTGTGTGTGTGTGTGTGTGTGTGTGTGTGTGTGTGTGTGTGTGTGTGTGTGTGTGTGTGTGTGTGTGTGTGTGTGTGTGTGTGTGTGTGTGTGTGTGTGTGTGTGTGTGTGTGTGTGTGTGTGTGTGTGTGTGTGTGTGTGTGTGTGTGTGTGTGTGTGTGTGTGTGTGTGTGTGTGTGTGTGTGTGTGTGTGTGTGTGTGTGTGTGTGTGTGTGTGTGTGTGTGTGTGTGTGTGTGTGTGTGTGTGTGTGTGTGTGTGTGTGTGTGTGTGTGTGTGTGTGTGTGTGTGTGTGTGTGTGTGTGTGTGTGTGTGTGTGTGTGTGTGTGTGTGTGTGTGTGTGTGTGTGTGTGTGTGTGTGTGTGTGTGTGTGTGTGTGTGTGTGTGTGTGTGTGTGTGTGTGTGTGTGTGTGTGTGTGTGTGTGTGTGTGTGTGTGTGTGTGTGTGTGTGTGTGTGTGTGTGTGTGTGTGTGTGTGTGTGTGTGTGTGTGTGTGTGTGTGTGTGTGTGTGTGTGTGTGTGTGTGTGTGTGTGTGTGTGTGTGTGTGTGTGTGTGTGTGTGTGTGTGTGTGTGTGTGTGTGTGTGTGTGTGTGTGTGTGTGTGTGTGTGTGTGTGTGTGTGTGTGTGTGTGTGTGTGTGTGTGTGTGTGTGTGTGTGTGTGTGTGTGTGTGTGTGTGTGTGTGTGTGTGTGTGTGTGTGTGTGTGTGTGTGTGTGTGTGTGTGTGTGTGTGTGTGTGTGTGTGTGTGTGTGTGTGTGTGTGTGTGTGTGTGTGTGTGTGTGTGTGTGTGTGTGTGTGTGTGTGTGTGTGTGTGTGTGTGTGTGTGTGTGTGTGTGTGTGTGTGTGTGTGTGTGTGTGTGTGTGTGTGTGTGTGTGTGTGTGTGTGTGTGTGTGTGTGTGTGTGTGTGTGTGTGTGTGTGTGTGTGTGTGTGTGTGTGTGTGTGTGTGTGTGTGTGTGTGTGTGTGTGTGTGTGTGTGTGTGTGTGTGTGTGTGTGTGTGTGTGTGTGTGTGTGTGTGTGTGTGTGTGTGTGTGTGTGTGTGTGTGTGTGTGTGTGTGTGTGTGTGTGTGTGTGTGTGTGTGTGTGTGTGTGTGTGTGTGTGTGTGTGTGTGTGTGTGTGTGTGTGTGTGTGTGTGTGTGTGTGTGTGTGTGTGTGTGTGTGTGTGTGTGTGTGTGTGTGTGTGTGTGTGTGTGTGTGTGTGTGTGTGTGTGTGTGTGTGTGTGTGTGTGTGTGTGTGTGTGTGTGTGTGTGTGTGTGTGTGTGTGTGTGTGTGTGTGTGTGTGTGTGTGTGTGTGTGTGTGTGTGTGTGTGTGTGTGTGTGTGTGTGTGTGTGTGTGTGTGTGTGTGTGTGTGTGTGTGTGTGTGTGTGTGTGTGTGTGTGTGTGTGTGTGTGTGTGTGTGTGTGTGTGTGTGTGTGTGTGTGTGTGTGTGTGTGTGTGTGTGTGTGTGTGTGTGTCTTTAAGCACGATAGCGGCCGTAAAAATGGTCCAATCTGAATGAAATGTGGCACAGCCATGTAAAGTAGTAATTATTCGGACGAGTTCGAAAACCAGCCCGAACGGACTACCGGAAGGGGGGGTAAAGGGGGGTAAACCCCCCAAAAAATGGGTTTTTTGAGTTTTTTTACATAGAAAAATAAAAATAACCCAATTTTTGTTAGCACCATTGGATTCAGCTCAAAAAAACAAACAATTTAGTATTTTGAATCACTGCTCTATGTCCATCGGTTACCGAGATATTGAAAGTGGTAAACACAGTACGTTGTCCCAATGTTAACCTTATGGGGAATAAGTAAAATTCTATATCTCGCTTATTTCTCAACATATCTTAATAAAACTTGGTAAATGGCTTCTCCTAGTTCAGATCTACTAAATATTGAATTAAAACCACCCAGTTTTAATATACCTGTAGCAGCAAACCTGCAAACTCATTCCCCATGTTATTCTTATGGACCTTTCAAAAACATGTAAAATCTCATTATGTTGGATTGAAAAATGTTGTTTTGCTTTTGAAATTCGCTGAGTATGCAGGTCTGCTGCAACGGGGGTATTTTGATATAGTATATATTTTCTGCAAAATCTTGATCAGTGCAACTCTCTATTCAAAATAAACAAAAATAAAATATTCATCACCTGAAAATTTAATCATATGTTCAGAATTGTATTTTATTTATCTGTTAAATCAGGGTAACTATACTTTTTGGAGGGTAAAATTAAAAATAATATTGGACAACGTACTGTGTTTAGCACTTTCAATATCTCAGCAACGGATTGACTAAGAATAATAATTCAAAATGCTAAATTGTTCATTTTTTAAAACTGAATCCTATTTTGACACTTAGATTTACAATAAAAAATAATATAAAGATATTAAATCCTAAAAATAAATTTTATTTTGTCAAAAAACCCTCCTTAGAGCTAACTTATCGCGCTGGTTTTCGAACTCGAAGTAATAAATGTTACTCTGGACGTATGTACCAAATTTCATCGCGATCGGACCTTTTTTATATATAAGGAAGGATATATATATATATATATATATATATGAAAATGAACGAACGGTGCTTTTGGGGTCTGGGGGCATCAAAATGAAAAGTTACGGTGGTCCCGTGCTTAAGTCTTACCATGCCGCATACGGTAATAGCTACTTCCCTAAAGGGGGAAATTCGCTAAAACCAAAATCGAAGTTTAATTTCAGCATCTTGCATTTACAGTGTGAATGTAAAAAATTTTCATACTGCAATTGGCTATCATATGAGGGTAGGTGGTGGGTTACAAATGGGATATGAGGCTCTACAAAAGTCGTATGACACTAAACGTGTATGATTATAATCATCACAGTTTTATCGTCATAATACCAACAATCACCAATGCCAAAACCATGTTGTGGTTTTATTCAGTTTTAACTGTATACGCACGATTACAAGCCAATCCTTCTCTACATCATTCAGTAAGTTAAAACCCATTTTAAGTTGTGCATTTTGTTCAATAAAGTCTACAATAATATTACTCTCACATAAAAAACTATGTAAAAATTACTGTTACTGCACAAAAATTAGTGTTGTTTACTTCTAGAGCCACAACTTTGCTTACCTCCAATAAATTCAGCAGCAGAGCCATCAGATCGGGCTTCTTGCGTCTCAGCCGCTCCAGCGTCACCTCTCGGATGTTCTTGTCTGCGAAAAAAACTGTTTTAAATAACCAATGTTTTTTTCCTCATATCGGGGTGGGCGATAAAATTGTATTCACTTACCAACTCCATCATTATCAACTCAATATTTAATTTATTGTAATTTACTATCACAGTTTTAGCTACATAAATTACAAGGCGAAATAAAATTCTTATTATAAATCCATCACGTGACTTTTAAACTAAGTCCCATCAACCACCGCGACAAATTTAGTGTCAAGCAGTTAACAATGAAGGCCAACATTTTTTCAATTAAAGTATATGGAGGATCTCCGCACTGAGCCATATACAAAGAGAATGGCTCACAACAGTGGCACTCGCCAAATCAACCATCACGTCTTAATCAACGTTGCTGCAGGAGAGACACAAAATTGCGCGAATAAATCATTAACAACTTCCTTAAATTAACCACTTGACCGACCCTAATGAAATTTTGCACACTTTACTAGCTTTGTACAATTATATACAACACTTTATAGTGTTTGCATCACTAGGTTCAATTTAAAAGATCGCTGAGACTTTAAAGAAAAGTATAGCCCTATTAAAACTAAACCGTTTACAAACTCGAGGGATTTGAAGGCTCACGCCAATGCGGACACTCCACTTTGGTTGCTCTTAATCTGACCTGCACCTTGGGACATTACGACTAAAAAGCAAGAGACTTATCACGCCAGTGGGCCGCACTGCACCAACTCAATAATTGCCCTCGATCAAACTTCCACACAAAACTACCTTGCAGAACTGCCCTCTAACTGATCAACAATCAACTATTAATGTAATAATTTAAAACCAACTACAGTTTGATTAGGCTCGCGAACCTTCCTGTTTGTCCAACGAAAAGCATTGGAGAAAAGAGCGTCAGGTGCGGTTCCACGAGAGGTGGCTGACTGCCAGCGGACGACTGACACCTCAATATTTCAACTTTGAGGTTAACAGCTGTGAAATCAGTTCAGCAAAAGGTGACAAATCTTCTAAAGGCGTTAAAATTTTTAATGAAAGACTTAAAAGTCACAAAGACGACTTAAAATTTATCATTATGCCCTTTGCACGTCATTGATTCTTTGATGTATGCGCTGAGACCATTTTAAGTGGCCTTTAATTATAACATAAATATGGTCTGAGGATATAAAGTATAAAAACTTGAACTTAATTGTTACTTCCCCATCACATACAGCAAGCTATTTCAGGGCCAAATAGTCGGCAAAATCTTCGGCTGTTTGAGCGTTTCAGCTCAAGTCAAAATAGTCTACGCGACTAGAGCGTTTTTTAAAAGCATGACTGTAGGCGTTGCGTGAGAGAGCGGGGCGAAACATATCTGGTGCGACTGACTAAAGTGATCAAAGGCTAATTTAAGTCTACCAGATAATGAATTTCTTGTGGTTCTTTTCTCGTGTTAAATGTTGGATGCTCTGGCGTGTCGGCGTGGCCGGCCCAACAACACGCTCCTTTATACAACCGTTGATCGTTTACAACTTACAGTTTATTTCAATAACCCCATATTCGACGACGCAACATTTACAGATTTTACAAGATTAAAGTTATTTATCAAAAGAAAATAACGCAAAAAAACCTCAACTATCAATTTTATGATACACCAAAGGTTTCAACACTTTGAAGTTCGTTAATTCTTTGTTTTAGGGCTAGTGATTTTGTGGCAAAATACGAAAAGAAACTCGAGTTTTTCTCGTGGTGTGAGTCGGGGCTACATTTTCCATTCTGATATGAATATGATTTAAAAAGCTTAAATTATTTGAACGATGTATACAGCTAGAAAGTAAACAACGGCGCCCACCTCACTTCACTTGGTTCTAAACCACTGAAATGTCAAAATCGTCGGCAAACCAAAAGTTAAAAGCAACACTGTGTTTCCGTTTAGACATAATACCAAACCAATATAGCTCTATTTTACAACTTACAACTGCTCAACTGTTCTTGGAAAATGGACAGTGATTATTCGAGTGCCAAACACAAAAATAAACTGTGACTATGTTGCTTGTTGTTATGGTGAAGTTTTAAAATAAAATCTTATTAGAACAGACTTCATAATAAAATTACTCGTGAAAATGGGAGAAATTTAAATTGAATTAATTCCGTAAATCCACATTAAAAATATTATATGTGTTATCCTAGATTATAATTGATAACAATTATCCCTAAGAAATGCTGGTAACTTTATTGGTGAAGGTTACACTAAGGTAACTGTAAGGTTTTTTACAGTGCTACATAAACTAAAGGTTTATTGCTCTCATACATAAAAGCAAAACACGGTTAACTCAATAACGATTTCTCCAAAACTGTAATACAGTACTTTGAACTATGATTTAAATATATGATTTAAAAAAACTAAATTCAAAAAAATATGATAAATTTGAAAAAAATATATTTGAAAAATATTTGAAAATATATAGATTTGATAAAATATGATAAATATGAAAAAAATATGATGGATGTGACTAAATTTAAATATATCATTTAAATATGATTTAAATTTCCAAGACAATTAATATGTAATAATTATTTACAAATCAAGCTATACTTTCATTTATTAAATATTTAATTTCATTTACAATATGTTGCATTTAAAAAATACTGTTGGTTTAGAAGGTATCATATTTTTTAAGACTTCGTAGCAAAATCAGTGTTACCTTATTGGAGTTTTTTTGCTTGTAAAAAGTTAAAAAGCACTTAAAATAAGAGTTTAAACCCTATACTAATACTAAATTCTATGTGCAAGAAAGCAATTAAATCTAAAAAATTTCAGAAAGTACATTTTAATGTTTACCATTCATTGTCTTTTATAACAAATACAAAAAATAAGCTGTGCGTTTGATGGGCACAAGACACAATAATTAGACACGGGGAGGTTTTCTTGGTATGTTTTTTGGGTTCATACCTCAACGAAATGTATATATATATATAGTGACTCTAAGAGTACTGATTGGGGTGCCAGAGAGTATGGTTGGGGTGCCAGCTTAAGAGTATGGTTGGGGTGCCAGCTTAGATATGTACTAGTGTCATTTTATTAATACTTAAACTACATTAAATCCCTGCTCCCATTGACAATAAAATGAACTATACCGTTTGAAAACAATAAATAGCATAAAACAAAACTAATTTTCGCAAAAAAATGAAGCCTGGTTAAAATTCGTATACTTATCTAATAACAATTGCAGTACTTAACTTGCTCTCTGCCTACAGCAGCTAGAATCGTCAACAAAAATGAATTATATTATAATGTTGTGTAAAGTGAATTCTAGAAAACTATCCCCAGTTCATAACATTTTTTTCAGAATTTGCAAACGAGTGAAGCAAATGCGCTTAAAATTGTAAATCCGTGATTAAAAATTAATCCTAATCATTAGACTAGGATCAACTGAATAATATCATCTTGAACTACTTTCTTAAAACTAACTTTGATCTCAAAGGTACGAAATATTAAATGTATTGAATTTATTCTGTAAATACATAGAACAGTCTGTTAGTTTCGTCAGAAGCAATAAATGCTCGACATCAACAAAACAGTAAGATTTAATTAGAGGAACATTACATTGGAGAGCCGGCCAAAGGGACGGAATTACGAGTGTGTTTCTGCCCTCGCGGATCTTGGCAGAACCACCGGCTTTTAGATCTAATTGACGATCAGCTCTGGAATTATTTATAAACATACTTGTTTATTACTCGCGACCAGAATCTTCTTCAGCTTATCTCGAAACGCTAGTTCAGAACGTTCAACAAGCGAGACTCCAACATGTCTCTTGTGACTTAAAGACAGTCCGTAATACGTTTCGAAGTCCCATAAAAATCGAAAATCTGTATACCAATTGAATCGTAATCATTTTGGAAACTTGGCTTGACTGAAGATTAGTGAAATACATTGGCAATATAAAGATTAAAATGTTGAGGGAAAGCGTAAAAGTGCAATGATATGCCGCAATATCGCTACACTGCAACAACTACTAAATCCTGTCAGAGCTAACATAAATCACGATAAACCAAATTGCGTGCAGACATCAACATTCTGTATTGAGTTCCGCGACGCTCATGTTAAAGAGAAGACAAAGTAGGAAAACCTTATTTTTATTTTCTCCCCCCTACACATAGTATATGGAAAAGCATTGTTCTCGACAAAATATTAGAATTTGACTTGTGCGTGGAAATATTTGTTTTAGTGTTCCCCGAATCCCAAAAGTATTTTTCGGAGGGGTGTCTGTCTGTCCGTGTGAATGAGTGTGATTGTGGTCGTGTGGATGTATGTAAACAGACACCTATGGTCCGACTTTCATGAAATTTGGCATGCAAGTATCAAACCATGATATCTCCAAGCGTTTGAATTATGAATTTTTTGAATTTTGGATTTTAAGGGTATTAAAAGCTTAAAACTAAAAAAATCTATATTTCTCGAAAACCGCTTCGAAGATTTTGATAAAAAATTTCAAGGTTAGTGCTTAAAGCCGTGTTTACACTATAAAACTTGTTTTATAAACTTTTGTTTATAAAATATGTTTATTACAACTTTTTTTAACTCGATCTTGTGTTTTAAAACATGTTGTACAACAAAAGTTTATAAAACAAAAATTTCTTTTGATCTTTCCGACACGGCTCGGGAAACCTGCAACCTGGTGTAAAACACGATTTTTCAGTTTTAAAATACGCTTGTTGTATAACTTGTTTAACAATTTTCATTGCTTTCTTAAACATGTTCAAACCAATTAGTATAATTGGTTGTACAGCACAAGTTTATAAATTAAGTTGTATAGTGTAAACGTGGCTTCAGATGCCAAACAAAATTACACCACCCGTATGTCTGCAAAACTCAGATTCAGCAGTTTTAGAAATTTTAGAGTTAAATAATGTATTTTATGAAACAGTAGTTTTCATCATACTATCGCGTTAAACTACTGTTTCAAATACTCTCAGCTGTGATAGAAACTAACCGTTACCAGGTGGTCGTGTAAACTGTAATGAAAAAACTGGAAAAAGTTTAATGATGTTAAAGCAAGGCCACACTATAGCTCTGGACAGCCTTGCTGGCGGGTGGCGAAAATTGTAATCTCCCAAAATGTCTGCTAAATAAACACATGTTTTGGTAGAACTGTCAAAACTTTGTTTACGTTTCACCTAATTTACACTACAAAAGAATGTCCTGTAATATTTCACCGAGAGATTTCTTACGCAATTAAAACTTCTGGAAAATATTTGTGCAATACATCAGCTGGTCTTTTAGTTTGGCAACCTTTCATCTTAAATGATTTGTTTACATTTACGAATGTGTTTCCACACTTTTGTCGTCGTACTTCATGCATTGTGTTGATCTTGCAAGCATTTAAAATTAGTTGCACTTGCGGTTGCAGCAAAATATTTTCTAGAGCAAAGTACCTCTACATAAACAAATGACCATGTGATTTATTACCAAAACATAGCAGATAATAAACACTAATCACGACAACAGCGCACTCACTCACCCGACAGTAAGGCTGTCCAGAGCTATAGTGTGGCCTTGGTTAAAGAGTGTTTGCAAACGTACAAAAAATATAAACATGGTTGATTCAAATATGCCTGAATCTATATTAAAAAGAGCAAATGAATTATCATATGTTTTGTTAGTAAACAACAGAAATGTAACCATTAATTACTCTAATATAACCTCAAAAATTTGTAACGTACTAACAAGTTTTAAAATATTAAATAAAAGGTGGTATGATGAAAAGTATCACCGTTCGTGACTCGCCCGAAAGTGCTTTACCGGTAGAATTATTTCATTATTACTCGGCTTCGCCTCGTAATTGAAACACTATCTCGTACCGATAACAGCCACTTTCCGGACTAGTAACGAAATGTACTATTTCATTACTAGTCTCGAAAGTGACCTATTGTGGGGATAGATTGCATTTTCGCGCGAGGCGTAGCCGAGCGTGGAAAAAGCTATCGAGCCCCGCAATAGCACTTTTGAGACGAGTATTGAACATAATGTTATATTATGATATCGAAAAACTTGTAAACAACATGAATATTTTTGTTTATTCAACTTAGTATCAAGAAAAACCCGAACTCATAACGCTGAGTTTCCGTGCTTATGTCGAGGTACAGTAATGCAACAGCTGATCGGTCTGCACCGATCGTATAACGGTCCCATAACGGTTACGGGATAACAAAATCCCATAACGGTTGCTTTCCGTCCACCACGTATGCACAGAAAGTTAAGGTTATGTAATTTTGCCGTGCAGTAGCGGGAATAACCTAATTTCTTAGCTCATTTCACGTTTAGAAAGTGTACTTTCAAGTGTAGAGTAATGAAAACATAATTATGTATTCACAAATGTGTACGCAATTGTTTCAGGATAAGGACAAGAGGATACTGCGGCGGAGGAAGCGTTTAGTGTAAATTGTAGGCCTAAATAGCTTATAGTATAGAAGAAGACTGTATTCTTACTGCCTCTTAAACATTTTGTAACTGTAAAAATACAATAGAGAAGCCCAAGTATCACTCGATTATATTTTTGTTAAACACGCAAAATTTTTTTTCGCCAAATCAAATACGCGACTGCCGCCTAATTATTATTCTTACTGATTCGTCGCAGTATGTTGCAGTATTTTTAACAACAACAACTGTTCTCATGGCCTGTGTATTTCTGTGATGAGAAATATGATTTGGCAGGTTACAGCCCCAGATAAGGCGGACGGCGCGAATTATTACCGCCTGGCGGACCGCCACTTCTCACTGAGCCCTGGTTGGGCCCGTTGTTTTTGTTTTGAATTGCAGTAAAAAGGAAATAATAACAAAAAAATGATAATATAATTTGGAATTTAAATTATTCAGACCATAACGTGTAAAAAGTGACATTGGAGTTAACCTATAGATAGTTTCCGCTATGGTTGTTCGTGGGGGTCTGAGGAAAGTGATTTCCTAGATGGGTCACACGACATTGGCGTTCACCTCGTCGTAGATTAACCCTCACCCCCCCCCCCCACACTCGCCCCGCCATGCAGCACGACACGACCGTCCTCCCTCCTCACTCTTCGGTCGTGTGACCAATTTCGGCCATGTTTACTAACTCAGGCGACACTTTATTATGCCTCCAAGAAAAAAGTTGGTTTGGCTTAACAACCACATTGTATTTCAGTAAGAATATTTTCAAGTATGATAACATTGAACAGTGACATACTCATCCGGAACTCCTTTTGAACACCCGGTTTTTTGGACAGTTCGTTGTTCCCTGATTTCCCAAGAATATATGGTGAAGATGACAGTGGCGGATCCAGATTATGAGTTCGGGGGGGGGGGGGCAAGTAGGATTACGAAGGTAACCTCCCGGGGGGTCTGAGGGGTATAGAATACCCCACAGCAGAGGGGGAGTGCGGGGTTCCTCCCCCGGAAAATTTGTGAAAATTTGAACTTAAAACTCGTGTTTTTAGACAATCTGGAGACAAAAAACATGCTCAATTTTCAATTTAAAACTTCAGATTTTTTTAAATTCATAATAGCGAAGGATTTGTAATTATTATTTAATTTGTTGGACTTTTCCTATCGCTTCTAGTGTTAAAAAAATTACAGTTTTTTATTGGATTTATTTATTAAAGTATACTCGATTAGGTAATTAGGGAAATAAAAAAGACTTGTTTAGAGGCTCAAGCCATAAATTTATTATTTACAATAATTTACCCAGAAAACTTAAACTAAATAATAAGTTCTAAGTCGGGCCTTCTTTTTCCTTTCTTAGCATAACGCTCGATTACATTGTCAACATTTACCTCAATATTACGATCAATGTATAAAAGACATAATCCGTGAAACCTTTAATCATTCTTTTCCGTGGCCAAGATTTAACCAGCTTTACATTTACCGTTTTTCAGCGATCGGCAAATACTCGCGATCGTTTTTCACGGCCGATATTACGAGTTCCGCAAAGCTACATCGGCCATTTATCCGCGCTCGGCTGATACGCGCTATCGTATTTCGCGGCCGTGCACGAATTCCACCAAGTTTATTTAGCCGTTCACCCGCGACTAACAAATACGCGCGATCATTATCGCGGCCGATCGTGAGTTATGCAAAGCTACGTTTTCCGTTTTTAATCGCGATCAGCAAATACGCACGATACTTTTTGCGGCCGATCGCGAGTTTCTCAAAGCTGGATTTACTGTTAATAATTCGCGATCGGCAAATAGGCGCGATCGTTTATTGCGGCGGATCACAAGTTTCGTGAAGCTACACTTAAACACATACACTTATTTAAGCCCACATTCTCGGGGGGGGGGGGGACAATTGCCCCCTTTGCCCCCTCTTGGATCCGCCACTGGAAGATGAAATATGATATCACAATAGTAAAGCACTAAGTTCGCGTCACCTCAGTCTGCAGATACTCATAAAGCAAACTTTGAAGATTTTAAGTTTCCTAAAAGTTTTTTTAGTTAAGTTGCTGAGAGGTATTGAATAGTTACGTGACAGCATACACTATGGAAACTTGTTTCAAGTTCATGGTATTTGTAAACTTGACAAAATTTGTGTGCCCTCTTAATACAATATATCAGTTTTTCGGATAGTTAACGCAAAAATAAACATACACGTTGGTGCCATGTATTTTGAATCGTTAGAAAAATATGAACTACCTGGAGGGCAAAACCTTGCTCTTAAAACCTCATGTGTCGTCCCGCCGACCCTCATCACACAGTGTGTGGAACCAGTCTAGGCCCTAAGTTGTTTAAGCCTTCTTGGCGAAGATAGCTATGTAAGGATGTAAGTGACTGCAATGAAATAGGACAAAGGAGAAAAATCTTGTGAAATAAAATAAGGAATCTCAAGGTACCTTCTATCCAAGTGATTCTTTTCAATTCGAGTTTGATTTTTTTAGAATTGACTTTTATTCCAAGTTTTTTTGGGAAAATTGAAAACCCATTTTGCTACTCTTTTAATAATTTCATATTATGCTAAACAGAAAGATTGAGATGCGTGTTCCGTGTGTTTTATCTATAAGGGTGAACTTGGGGGAAAATAACAAACAATTCCTCTAACCTATCTATAAAACAAGCGACGCGATTTCCAGTGTGAATTGCATCAAACCCCTTGGTTGATGCAAAAAGTGTCAACAGTGGCGTGACGATTTCTCCCACTGCCCTCTCGCGAAGTGCACACAGCCTCCAAGACAGCCGTGTGAGGAGAGTGAACTTGGCACTCGGCTCGCCAACAAGTGGTCTGCGGGCCGCGGGCCAGCACAGCTGTTGGACGTTTCAAGTTCAATGAAACAGCTGACCGTCACCGCGCTCGCCAGCAGCCTCCCGAGCTCGAGAGTGGAGACTAATTGTGTTATCTACTCAAACGTAATCTCCTCCATCGTTATATTTATTTTGCGGTTTCGGTTATAATTGTGGTTTTCTTGGCAAACATGAGTGGGTTTATTCCAACTTCGCTACAAATCCTAAACGACTCGTCGGTTGTATGTTAGCTCGATACACAAGTTAGGCGGGTTACACATTGGTGTCGCAGACATCATGTCGTAAGAAACGTGTCGTGTCTCATGAAATTGATTGAAACATGGATGTCTTTTGAATGTCTCTTGTCGTAAGTCGCATGACCGTGGTTGCCGGATACAGTGGTCAGTTAAATGCCTAATTACACCAATTATTGGGCCGAGTTTCAAGTTTCTACTTTGTACCAATCCAAAATTGCAAACAATTTTAGGTTTCAAATCTAAAAGTCTCAAAAACCTTAAATAATACAAGCATTGTCAAGAGACAAAATATGTGAAATTAAATTTATTTTACAAAAGAGAAGGCCAAAAACTTATTTAGGTTGCTACACAAATAAAGGAGGTATACGAGTTCATAATTTATATGGTATTAAACACCATCAAAAGATACATTTCTCCGTTGCCGGTGTCATCGCAGACTGCTGGAGGTGTGAAGGGGATGCGTCAGGAGCATGCGCGGGGCTGGTGTCTCATGCGACAGTCGTACCAAACACCGACCGACCGGTTTCGTGCGACACATGTCCGACACAGAGAAGGTGTCTCGAACATAATGTCGCAAGCAGTGCTCTGACACAGGTTGGTTTCACGTGCGACATGCCTCGGACACGAAAATGTCGTAGACACTATGTCTGCGACACCAGTGTGTAACCCGCCTTATAGTCATGACAGGCACTTTGGCTGACACGACGCTCAGTTAGGGTGACCAGACGTCGCGTAAAAACGGAAAAGTCCCGTTTGTTCACGTTGCATTTCGTTGTCCCAAAAAACTTTGTCGGGACGTCTAAATGTCCCGTTTTTTAAAAGTAGACTTTATATAAGAAAACATACCTAACTCTACCTTAAAATTTAGAGGCATCTGTCGTTACTTATACGGTTTATAAAAGAATACTACGAACTTTCACCAATTGCTAAACAAGAGTTTAGTTTTACGCCACCTATTAAAATCGGTTGGCTGTACTGCTGCTCTTTTTTGTTCCTGCTATTTTATATATATTACCACCTACATAATTTTTTGTCAGAAAATCTGTTTTCTTTTATAATAAAATGTTAAAATGTAACTTGATTATTTTTAATCCTCAGTCTGTGGCGATTCAAAAAATTACCTTTCATGGTTGAATGCCATTTATTGTACCCTTAAAAAACTGTAACAATCGTGCGCTGTAATAAGTTCAATAGATGGAAAATAAAATTCAAGGTGTGAAAGCTTCAAAAACTTTGATACTTAGATTCTTCCATTACAAAATTTGTAAATTACAGAGACCCCCGTATAATTAATTAAACACCTTGGTGTATGGTGTGTTGTTTGGGTATGGGGGGGGGGTGAGTTTTGTTTTAGTGTCCCGTTTTTGTTTGGAAACAATCTGGTCACCCTACGCTCAGTGGTAGAAACGATATAACATCCCGTCTTCCGCCGCAGAACCCCACTCGCCACACTAAATACTCTATCTAGTAATCTGTTATGGTAAACGTATACCATAACAGATAAAAAATGTAAATTACATCTTTCCTGCATTACTCACACCAGACACCACGCGAAATTCATCATCATCACTTTAAACAGCGGAGTTAACAGTACATTGGAATATACTAATATGAAATTAATACTAATCATAGGAATCTCAAATTTCGATATAGTGTTGTTAAGAAACTCGACTAAAAATTCTCTAAAGGAAATCTTTCCCAGATGCTTTTAGGCAGAGATGTTCTCAATCAAACATAGGGAATAGAATTTTTTTAATCGTAATTCGTATTTTTATAAATATAACTTGTAGTATGAACTATTGAGTAAGCAAACATTTATTCAAATCGTCGGTAAACACGCATAATTAAAGTTCATTGGAATAAAGTTTACTGCAAATTTTAAGCCGAGTTTATTACTTCTCTCAACGTTTTGAATTATATATTTTCTACTGCCTTGCGGTCGCTCCGCCGATCACCGCACGGTATAGGCAAGGACTAAATGAGTCATGAAGTTGAAAGCACTAAACATTGCGTTCAACGCTAACGAAAAAATATTTATGTTATAGAGTTATTAAAAAGTGTTTGCTTAAAGAAGGAACCTTTGTCGTGTAAACATTTCTGTCTGATAATTTAATATGGTCCGAGATATCGTTAGGCAATAGGCATTTCAGAAAGGTAAAGTAGGTTACGCATCGGTCTTCCGGTAAACCTAGTCTGGTAAAAAGCTATTTGGAAATACCATCTAAAACGTCAGCTGTAAACAGTAACGGACATCCGACATTTGCTGTCAGAGCCACTCACGCGTGCCGTCCCTCGTTCGCCACCCGTCTCCACCGTCAGGGCCTACATCTGTGAGCCAAACACTCAAAACTACAGTTCACGGAAACTAAGCAAAAATTTACAGGTTTGCCGGAGTAACCTAAGGATATCCAACTCCTTCTTCCGGCACTTCCATACATTTCTTTAAGAGAATGTAAAGGCGATTCGGTGTTAAGCCTACACTCGCGGGAGAGCTACGGACAAACATTACTCCGAGCTGATATTGAAGTAAAGAAGCACGACGTAATAAATAACCAGGTTTTCTAAAATTATGGTCTTTTCAGTATTCTTTTTCATTTTCAGTATTCTTTTCCACTTTTAATGTCCGATATAATATGACTTCAAATGTTGGTACAATGTGGTCGCAAATTCATATTAATTCCAAACTCTGGTTTCCTTCACGGGGTAGGCAATATGCGCGTGTAAACGTTTACGTGGCTGCTAATTATAGCAATATATTTTTATTTAGAAATACTTTCTCCATATACTACGTATAGGGGAGAGAAAGTAAAACTGTTTTTGCACCCTGGAGAAAAATAAATTCAACACTAGGTTTGTGAAGAACATGTTTTATTTTATTTTTACATTCCAAGTTGTTATAGCTCAAAATATCAACTAGTTAAAACTCTTTATTTAAAACTTGGACGCCTATTACTTTTGTATTTTTTATGATGTCGGAAATATAAAGAAACTGAGTATTGTGGTAATTTATTTCTTTTCATTTTGATACGTGGTATATTGCTGTGCGTTGAAAAGTAACGTATGTTTAAAAAGGGGTGACGTCAGGACTATATAACCTGTAAAAATCACGACACCTTGTGTGCGGGAATGCAATCCCACTATAATTTTCGATGAAAAATCATAAATCTATATTATATCGAATTGAAGAGGAGAAAAAATCCCACAAAATATTACCATTTACATTTTATGATGCCGCGAAAACTTTAAGATTGATCACACTTGAAATTCAGCCGATGATTTTACGTGATTGTATGTTGGGAAAACACGATTATATAAATTTAGTGAATGATTGCTATTAATGTTCGCCCCGCGGATACATATTACTTCGTTCATCAGAGTTTGGACATTATAATATTAATGAGCGACGACATTATATAAGCATTTGAACGCCCATAAAGGATGGCTCAAAGTGGGACCAACAACATAAAATGTACAACAACATATGTTGGACATTAAAAGTGGAGAAGAGTACTTTATATGCTAGTTAAGCCATAGTTTTTGAAAAACTGGTTATTAACTATGTCGCGCTGCATTTATTTATTTATTTATTTATTTGTACACGGAAAACATCCTTTTACAAAACAAATTAAATACATAGGCTGAGATGGCTTACTTAAGAACATGGTGTTAAAATATACTTCAATTCATTATGAGCGCGGAGTAATGCTAGGACGTAGCTCGCCCGCAAGGGCGGCACCGAATTACCTTTAACCAACCTCCTCTCAACTACCCGGGCTAGTTATCACTGTTATCAGGATTACCCGGGAATCCTATATGAAAGGTAGAACTATCCAGAACCTACAAAACAAGCAATCGGCATAATTTACACGCACCAAGATCCATCGTGTGGGCTGAGAGAAGGCATTTCAGGTTCAGGGATTACCTAGACGCACTGCCATAAATCATAACATAAATGAATGCATGAAAACACAATAATGATTAAATCATGAGATTTTATGTTGTTGGTCCCACTTTGAGCCATCCTTTATGGGCGTAATAAAATCGGAAGGGTCAATGCACTAGTCTCAACTGCTAGAGTATTTTCCCCCAAACACAACCTTTATACCAATAACTTTAACGGTACCACCCCCTGGCATTGATTGAGGATATTCCCCTCTGTCACTCAAACTGAGATAAAACTAGCCACAAGTCGTTTATTTTTTCCAACCATGCAGCTTAGGAGGACAGAGACCTCCTACGCCGAAGCGTTTACCAATTAACTAAAATCGATTCTTAAACATACTAAGGGTCGCTAAAACTGCGGGTCAGTAAGGGAATACACTAGCCACAACTGTAAACACACGTGGTATAAATATCATCGCAGTTTATCGTTAATTAAAACAAAATGTTCGCGTATTTTGCCAAAAGCTTCAAACGAAAGTCCTCATTTATTTCGCGTCTCTGGCCGGCCTCGCGTAAACCTAATGTTTATCCAATTAAATCTGTCGGCTATATTTGCGTCGGAATAATTTTGAGGGTTATAAGACCATCGGCTCCGCCAAGACTCTAAATAAGACGACGGGAATAGCTGTGAGGCGTCTATTTAGTTTTGAGTGTCTCATTGCCTCAAAATTGCCCATTAACGGCACATTTTCCATCTAGAATTAAATGGAAATGTAAACAAAAAATGCCATACGGTAATTTCGAACCATCCAAGGGAAATTACAGATGAGCATACTTAACACAATATCTTATTAGAATAATATTCATATTACAATTTACAAGGAAAATTCGTAGTATAAATATTATTCTTTTTAACTATTATTATACTTTTACTTTCACAATTTACCCCTAATTCAGTAAAGAAGGATGTTGATAACCACTCATCTCACAATACAGATACTTTATGGCAGTTTAAGCTTCTAAGTGTAGATTTTAAGAGGAAGGCCCGCATTACACTATAAAATATTTTATAAAAGATCGTTCATAAAAGATATGTTTAACCAATCAAAGTTAAAGTTTTTGTTTTGAAAGTCTGCACGGCTTAAATCTTTTATAAAATATTTGATAGTGTAATGAGGGCCTAAGACAATTTTTGCTCGCTAAATAAGTTAGCCATGTAGTATAAACCTTTAACGCTGTGATTTTTGTTTACAAAACAAAACATAATAAAATTATTTTCATCTTCAATGTAAATAAAACTATATTAATTAATATATTTATTTTTTATTTTTGAAGATATAAAATGACGCTTGCACACACATTTTACTTTCTTCCCCCTATACGTAGTATATGGAGAAAGTATTGTTTTCGTCAAAATTTATTTGAGTTGTTAGTGGATATATTCGTTTTAGTGCTCCCTGAATCCAAAAAAGTGGTTTTTGGCGTGGTGTCTGTCTGTCTGTCTGTGTCTCTGTGTGTGTCTCTGTGTGTGTCTCTGTGTGTGTCTCTGTCTGTCTGTCTGTCTCTGTGTGTGTCTCTGTGTGTGTGTGTGTGTGTGTGTGTGTGTGTGTGTGTGTGTGTGTGTGTGTGTGTGTGTGTGTGTGTGTGTGTGTGTGTGTGTGTGCGCGCGCGCGCGCGTGCGTGCGTGTGTGTGTGTGGATGTAAACAAAGCTAGAGACGACACTAGTGGTCCGATTTTCATGAAATTTGGCATGTAGGTATAAAGCCGTGGTATCTCCAGGCGTATTTTTCATTTTTTGAATTTTTTATTTTTAAGGGTATTTACCCCATAAAAACCCATAAAAAATGACAAAAATAAAAATTTCTCAAAAACGGCTCTAACGATTTTGATAAAAATTTCATGGTTTTTAGTGCTTAAGATGACAAACAAAGTGACACCACCCGCATGTCTGTAAAAATTCAGGTTCAGAAGTTATAGGGGTTTAAGTGTTAAAAAATTCATATTTTTCAAATTTAACAAAATCTGTGAACTCTAATGAAAATATACTTGCAACCATTAAATTTGACTTGAAAAACTAAATAATCTAGTATTTTGAATCATTAGTTTACGTCAACTGGTTGCGGAGATAATTGATATTTTAGTTCGGCGGTAAACGCAGTACGTTGTCCAATGTTATTCTTATGGCAAATATTTAAAAACCGATATCTCCGTTGTTTACTAACCGATTTTGATAACATTTGGTATATATATATATATATGTGTGATAATTAATTGTTAATTTGTTTTATTTCACTAAACATGTTTTCTGGTTTTAAATGACTTGAAGGGAGAAAGTATGTGTCAGTTTCCTGATACCGTTTATTTTATACTTTTTTTCTCATAGCCTCAGCCTCTGTGTAATAGAGGAAAAAATCTAAGCACACATTTAGGAATGTATTTCCCTGTGCGCAATAACATTTTAATTTACAATAATCCTAAGGTCCTAAGGTAACGTGTAAAATCAATTTGAAATGTCAAATTGATGTCAATTGATTTTTTCATTGAAAAATCAATGAAATTAATATAAATCTTATGGGCTGCCATGATGTTTACAAAGTAACAACTAAATACAAAAAAAAATTCGTAAGAATTTTTAGTCACGAAGCAGCGTGGAGTATAAATTTGAATTTGATGGAGATTATACCATTTTGGAGAAATTAAACAAAGAGTACTTAATTACGATTCAGCTGCACGTACCTACGGAGAAAATCCGATTAAATGGAGTATTGGAAATTAGATCATGCTGATGAAAATGAGAAATACCCCCGTTGCAGCAGACCTGCATACTCAGCGAATTTCAAAAGCAAAACAACATTTTTCAATCCAACATAGCGAGATTTTACAGATTTTTGAAAGCTCCATAAGAATAACATGGGGAATGAGTATCCAGGTTTGCTGCTACGGGTATATTAAAACTGGGTGGTTTTAATTCAATATTTAGTAGATCTGAACTAGAAGAAGCCACTTACCAAGTTTTATCAAGATGTGTTGAGAAATAAGCGAGATATAGAATTTTACTTATTTCCCATAAGGTTATCATTGGGACAACGTACTGTGTTTACCACTTTCAATATCTCGGTAACCAATGGACATAGAGCAGTGATTCAAATACTAAGTTGTTTGTTTTATTGGGCTGAATGCAATGGTGCCAACAAAAATCGGATTATTTTTATTTTTCTATGTAAAAAACTCAAAAAACCCATTTTTGGGGGGGTTTACCCCCCTTTACCCTCCCTTCCGGTAGTCGGATTGGGCTGGATTACGAACTCGTCCGATTAATTACTACTTTACACATCCATGCCAAATTTCATTAAGATTAGACCATTTTTACGCGAGTTATCGTGCTTAAAGACACACATATATATATATATATATATATATATATATAGATATATATATATATATATCTAGATATATATATATATATATATATAGATATATATATGTATATTTATGAAAATGAACGAATAGTGTTTTTTGCTTCTGGGGGCCCCAAAACGAAAAGTTATCATGATCTCGGGCTTAGTTCTTACCATGAGTACTACGGTAACACCTTCATCCCTATAGGGGAAATTCGCTAAAACAAACCATGAGTTGAGTATAGGTAAAATACTGAAAACCTTTGGTATAGGTAAAATACTGAATTCATTTTTAAGCACTGGCTGTCGTAGTTCGGGTCTCGGGTGTATGGAAGAAGAGAGGGAGGATGGAAGAGGATGGAAAATAAACGGTATCAGGAAACTGACACATACTTTCTCCCTTCAAGTCATTTAAAACCAGAAAACATATATAGTGAAATAAAACAAATTAACAATTAATTATCACACAAATATATACCAAATTTTATCAAAACCGGTTAGTAAATAACGGATATATCAGTTTTTAAATATTTGCCATAAGAATAACATTGGACAACGTACTGCTTTTACCGCAAAACTAAAATATCAATTATCTCCGCAACCAGTTATCGTAAACTAATGATTCAAAATACTGGATTATTTAGTTTTTCAAGTCAAATTTAATGGTTGCAAGTATATTTTCTTTAGAGGTTACCAATTTTGTGAAATTTGAAAAATATGAATTTTTTAACACTTAAAAGCCCCATAACTTCTGAACCTGAATTTTTACAGACATGCGGGTGGTGTCACTTTGTTTGTCATCTTAAGCACTAAAAACCATGAAATTTCTAACAAAATCGTTAGAGCCGTTTTTGAGAAATTTGGAATTTTGTCATTTTTTATGGGGTAAATACCCTTAAAAATAAAAAATTAAAAAAAATTAAAAATACGCCTGGAGATACCATGGCTTTATACATAAATGCCAAATTTCATGAAAATCGGACCACTCGTGTCGTCTCTAGCTTAGTTTACATCCACACACACACACACACACACACACACACACACACACACACACACACACACACACACACACACACACACACACACACACACACACACACACACACACACACACACACACACACACACACACACACACACACACACACACACACACACTCACACACACAGACAGATAGAAACCACGCCAAAAACCGCTTTTTTGGATTCAGGGAGCACTAATACGAATATATCCACTAACAACTCAAATTTGAAAATTTTGACGAAAACAATACTTTCTCCATATACTATGTATAGGGGGGAGGAAGTAAAAGAAAGAAAGGAGGTAAGCAAGTGGGTTGAGAAAGGGAGGAAAGAGAGGGAAAAGGGTAGGAAAGATGGAAGGAGAGAAGGAGGTGGGGAGGGGAGGGAGGGAAGGGAAAGGGAGAGTCCAGGAGGAGCTGTTACGACTGTAGGTCGTATCTCAATGATAAAACTAATTAAAATCAAGAGCTTAATCCACCTCATCAACATACCCATGACCTTAGGTAAGAAAAATGAACCAAGGCTTGGCAGGAGTTAGTTAAGGTACTATTAAAATTAGTTACATATTTTACCCTGCACGTTGTTAAACAATGTTCCGCACCCTCCTTTTATTCCCGCTTATTGTAGTTACAAGGGTGTACTTGAAAAGTGTGAACAGAATGAAATTTATAACAAAAACACATTTGTGGGGCCAAAAGCGATGCTTATTTTTAAAATTTAGTCAACCTTATTTCTAGGTTAAATGTTTGTTTAGTCGAATTTTCGGCCATTGGGCCGAAAATCAACCACTGGCCGAAAATATAAAAATTTAGTACTTTTAATTCTTCAAAAGTGCCATAAAATATTTGTTTATCAACTAACAAAAATAGCTTTAACAAAGAAGAGGCTATCGTGTAACTCTGTATATAATTGCATTAATTAAGTTAATTGTCCGTAAAGTAAACATCACATTTAACCTAATTAAATATTATCTTTGTTCCAAATTGCCAAAGTATCCCTTGGTCAAAAGGATTTCATCGTTAGTTAAACATTTTGGCCGACTTGACCCAACGCCCGATATAATTAGGTCTGAATCAGACAATAACCAACAATATGATGGCAACCCAACTGTGAAATCCCTGGCAGCTGAACATTATAAATCCAAACAAAACATTCCAAATGGTAATTATTTTCTGAGGGAGCTATTAAAACCTCCTGTCTAATAAACGCAAAAACTGTAGGTAGTAAATTTATTTAATTTAGTCATCTTTAATTAATTACGAAATAGAAATTTCAGATGTAAAATACCTTTGGGGATTATTTAAAATAGTATTCTATAGTAAATTTATTGTAATTTTCTGTATCAAATTATTTATAAAAATCTTAGGTGAATAAATTGATTCATTAAATGAGATTTGACAATGTTTTGAACAACATTTGTTTTATATTAGGGGGATTTCAATATTTCATGGCCAAGTATGAAATACAAAAAAGCAGTAAACGTTCATTAAACCTCTGTCGAGTTTATCATTTTAGCACAGATGTTTCCCAAGAAAAATGTGTTCAGTTGGTGATAACATTGCTATTTTGTTTGTAATAAGTGGTTCAATTCGTGCAGGTGGTTCTTTTGCTGGCCTTTGATTCAGCGTTCTCACTAGAATAACTTCAAATCAATTTCATGGTACGATAAAGTGTACCAAAGGGGATTCATAAATATTTCGAACTCAGTAGGTAAAACGCTTCTTTTTCCTTCTCTTTAAATATCTCACGCAGCACATCTGGCGTTAGCAACGAGAGTTGTGTGAGACTCCGCAACGTCGAGAGGCGGCTCGCCAGTCCCGCTCCGTTCCCGTCGCGCCGCACAATCGCATATTATGTATTTGTTGGATGGCCCCCAACATTGCACAACTATTACATTAATAAAACTGCACACTGCACATTGTCCGGAATCACGAGAAAAAACAGCGGAACAAACTGCTTCGAGTTCCTGCAAAAACACTGGCACTCGTCTGAAAAAAAAAACAATAGGAGGAGTCTCTTTAGTTTTTCTTTTATGCCACCGTTAAGTCAACGCGATACATATCATCGTAACAGGGAATCTATTAGTAATTATAAAGAAATAGTTTGAAAAATACAGGCAAATCCATCCACTTTAGTTTACTGACCTATTTAAACTGTGCGATGAAAGTAAAAGATTCTACTTCTTATTGACATGTAAGAAGAAGACCAAAATCTACATCCCAAATTTTGCATTAGATTGCTATTACCGAAATTTAGGTTCCAAAATACATTTCTGATACAACTTTCATTTCGCGTAAAAACTACATCATATACAACAGATTGGCCAAGTTCTCATGATGTATTATTATCCTCACGCATAAAAGCATGACCGTCTCTGTTACTAGCGATGGCTATGATAAAATCAATTTAGACCGCGGCTAGACAAAGCCCTCTTCATTCAGCCACATTTCTGTATAAAACCTATGTTATAGAGAGCAGAGCTACTGAGGTACTGAGCTACTAAACATTCTCCTGAAACGGGTCTAATAATCCTACCGCGGTTAGTCACGGACCGTGGCTATTGTAAATACATTGATACTGAGAAAGTACAGTCTTCCTTTCGTAAAAGAGTTATACCACAGACCACTGCTTGACATCGCGTCTGTTCATTTGGTACTGTTATATATACTTTATAAAAAAACTGTCAAAGACTCAAAGGACTTAAAACCTCAGCAATTTAATGTTTCTTAAAGCTGTGAAACATACGTTGACCGAAAAACTGAAGTACAAGGTAATCAATGGCTTTAAGTACAACCAATCTTTCGTAAAAAAGATGTGTCACCAACTTCACATGCCAACGTTCTGCTGATAATAAAACCCTTCCCTAAAAACTACCACACACTACCGGGGGTCAGTGTTTCCTTTCAACTTGCAAGGAAAGGAAACAATCGTAGTTTTTTCAAAAATCAATTATGACTTAAAAGATTGAATTTACAGAAGAAAATGGCGAATGCTGTCCCCATCCTCCACCTCCGCACACCTTGAGGTGCAGCTCTGCCATGCAGCCTCGACGTCACTCACCTTGTGACGCGGCCCTGCCATGCAGCCTCGCCGTTACTCACCTTGTGACGCGGCCCTGCCATGCAGCCTCGCCGTCACTCACCTTGTCCCGCGGCCCTGCCATGCAGCCTCGCCGTCACTCACCTTGTGCCGCGGCTCTGCCATGCAGCCTCGCCGTCACTCACCTTGTGACGCGGCCCTGCCATGCAGCCTCGCCGTCACTCACCTTGTGACGCGGCCCTGCCATGCAGCCTCGCCGTCACTCACCTTGTGACGCGGCCCTGCCATGCAGGCTCGCCGTCACTCACCTTGTGACGCGGCCCTGCCATGCAGCCTCGCCGTCACTCACCTTGTGATGCGGCCCTGCCATGCAGCCTCGCCGTCACTCACCTTGTGACGCGGCCCTGCCATGCAGCCTCGCCGTCACTCACCTTGTGACGCGGCCCTGCCATGCAACCTCGCCGTCACTCACCTTGTGCCGCGGCCCTGCCATGCAGCCTCGCCGTTACTCTCCTTGTGCCGCGGCCCTGCCATGCAGCCTCGCCGTCACTCACCTTGTGATGCGGCCCTGCCATGCAGCCTCGCCGTCACTCACCTTGTGATGCGGCCCTGCCATGCAGCCTCGCCTTCACTCACCTTGTGACGCGGCCCTGCCATGCAGCCTCGCCTTCACTCACCTTGTGATGCGGCCCTGCCATGCAGCCTCGCCGTCACTCACCTTGTGATGCGGCCCTGCCATGCAGCCTCGCCGTCACTCACCGTGTGACGCGGCCCTGCCATGCAGCCTCGCCGTCACTCACCTTGTGATGCGGCCCTGCCATGCAGCCTCGCCGTCACGGACCGCAGCTGCTCGATGTTTTCCCCCGGCTTGACCGCGCATTGTCGCAGCTTTTCCAACAGCCCCTCATTGATGCTCTCGTCGTTCATGATTCGCCCGCCTCCATTCTGAAAACAAAGGCATATTATTTGAAATATAGACTATTTCACTTTAAAACGTTTGCCGTGAATAACTGGAATTTGGAAGGGTTCTTAATCTCGTTACAGAGGAACTCGGTTTCCGGAAGAGTTGAAAGCAATCAGCAAAACTTTTTTAAATAATAATTTCAACAACTTCTATAGGTCATTTTGTTTTATATCTGTGGAACTGCAGGCTATTTTATGATTATTTCGCAACCATAAACAAAACATAAACAAACATAAACATTCCCGATTTGTAATAAAAATCCGGCGCAAGGATAAAACGGCTTTACTTATTCTTTGGTCACCACAGAATCACATCTGGCTTTCCATCCTCTCTGGACTGTAAAAATAACATTAGCTTGAACGAAGTTCCTTTCATGTTATATTTTTCTTGGATCTGTCAAGTTGGAATCAAATTAAAGGATTTATCTCTTTTACGTATCCTTTAACGAGTCCCTTTTTTTATTCTTTTAGAATCGCAGAACAAAATATTTACATAATGTTAAATCATACACTTGGAATTAGCACAGCAAACTTGATCTGCCAGCCAAGGAAATAACTTAGTAACTGAAGATCTTACAGGTAGGCCCATGTTTTTTATAAAAGCTATGGCATTCTGCGACTACCTACGATGGAGACTCTTGATGACGTTTAATTATTAGTACCTGGTGGACCAAGCCATGCTCGGTGTTATTTCATATTTACCAGTTCATCCAGTTACTATAAAATATTTCAATGTCATAAAATTGATAAATAGAACCCTTTTTTGCTCCATGAACTCTTCATCCCATTCACTGTATTTTTCCTTGATGGCCGTAGATTGCAAGCAGCTGTTATGATTACTTCATTTGTTTACACTTTCCTTGTTTATTTTCGTTGCTATCATGGCAACTCATAACACCAATGTTAAAATTTTACAACTTTAAAATTTGATTTATTACGTAATTAGATTTTCTCTGGCCAAGTAATCTGCATAAAAGACGTTTTTTAATCATAAATTACTTATTTCCATACTTTGAAGGAAATCCGCGGAGCCGTTTTTGAGATCGTTGTGCTAACATAACCAAGCACGCAAGATAACATTGCCCATATAAGAGTACCGTATAGGATTGCGTATGTTTGGACCAAAACATATTAGAATTAATCTGATTATTTTATTCAAACCTCGATGTCTGAAACAACGGAACGCCCCCATCAGGTGTTGATCAGTAACTTAGCGACAGGAGGGGAGGCCGCCCATTTACACTGGGCTCATCAATAAGCTGCATTGTGCCTTGATTCATAATAAGCCTACTGTACTTTGTAATCGTCAGTTTCGGGCATTGAACTCCATCAGTATACTTTTGTACAGTAAGTTCGCTCGTAACAAACTGCCACACGAAATTCTGTAATTTACAGTACCTAATAAATCCTAGTAATTTTGTCTCCGGAAGTACGTTGAGCATAACCGTAGGATTAAAATAAATTTTTTAAGACAAATTATAGCTATGTGGTGAGACTCGCGTATTTTACTTCTTCCACACCTTACTTGAGCGTTGGAAGGAGGGTAGATCTTATACAGTAAAGTTAAAGAATTCACCCTTTAAGTTTATGGAGTCAACAACGCTTCATAATTTTTAAAAGCCTGCCTTTAGAGTTCAGGTGTTAAAAAACAATATGGTTGTAATTTAGTCGAAACGAGTTATAATGCGAATGGAGGGCTGCGACGGCTGCGAGGGGGCCGCGAGCGCTGCCGTGCGGCGCGGCAATGAACATCCGACTGCCTCACTCGTATTCGAATAAAACAATGGTTGCCAACATGCAAAACTCGCAGATATAATTTCCTTATGGCAATTTATAATGTCCCCGCCAGTTTAATTCGTCTATCGACCGCTGAAATTCCACCGAGGGGTACATTTTCCTCAGCAATAGCAGTAGGATGACTGCAATGGTTTGTCTACGGTTAAACATAGCACTGGTAAAACTCGGTTTGAAAAAGAAAATACCCCCGTTGCAGCAGACCTGCATACTCAGCGAATTTCAAATGCAAAACAACATATTTCAAACCAACATAGCGAGATTTGACATGTTTTTGTAAGCTCCATAAGAATAACATGGGGAATGAGTATGCAGCTTTGCTGCTACAGGTATGATTAAACTGGTTGGTTTTAATTTAATATTTAGTAGATCTGAACTAGAAGAAGCCATTTACCAAGTTTTATCAAGATATGTTGAGAAATAAGCGAGATATAGAATTTTATTTATTTCCCATAAGGTTAACATTGAGACAACGTACTGTGTTTACCACTTTCAAAATCTCGGTAACCAATGGACATAGAGCAGTGATTCAAAATACGAAATTGTTTGTTTTTTTAGCTGAATTCAATGGTGCCAACAAAAATTTGATAAATTTCATTTTTCGATGTGAAAAGCTCAAAAAACCCATTTTTGGGGGGTTTATCCCCCTTTACCCCCCCCCTTTCGGTGGTCCGATCGGGCTGGTTCACGAACTCATCCGAGTGATTACCACTTTACACGTCTGTACCAAATTTCATTTAGATCGTACCATAGACATATATATATATATATATATATATATATATATATATATATATATTCGAACAAATGGTGTTTTTTGCTTCTGGGGACCCCAAAATGAAAAGTTCACATGGTCTCGGACTTAGGTGTTACCATGAGTACTACCATACAGATTGATTCACGGTGCTGGGCGCCTCGTCTGCGCATGCGCAGTGATGACCATCGATGTAAATAAGTACACTGGATTGGTAACTCAGAGCCGCCGGAAGTGGTTGCGTTTAAGATTTTGCAGGGGCGATGGGGGAACGCATCTTTTGTCGGCCAACTAGTACTGACCGTCTAGTTAAATATTAATTGTAATTACTTAACGGTTATAGCAATACATCTATTATGGCAATCTTTACCCGTAAAACTGCTCCCAAATCCGTGCGGTTTCAATACGGTTAACAATACAGTTTCGCGCTTTTTCCCCCAACGCCCCTTCAATTCGGCCCGGCTGCAACCCCAACGCACAGCTGTGTTGGCTCGGAAATCACTACACGAGCCTTACGGGGAGCGCGCTATCCAGTTGTAGGCCTATTTATTTACATCGATGGTGATGACTTACCCCCTCATCGAGACCTAATACAGTCAGGTCAAGAAACTGTCATCTTCTGTCATCTGTCAAAACATGATCTGCCAAAACATAACGTTTTTATTATTGTGACTATTTAGGTTATGTTATTTTGCTGATATGTAAATATAGAAAATACGAGATGTTTTAACGAAAGTGTTTCCAACAACGCAATAATTTCTTTTAATACAAAATGCTTTTATTCCTTTTTAAATTTAATTACTTTGCATCTTTCATTAGTTTATGTTCTTTATTTTGGTATATTTTGCTTACTTAAACGAAAAAGCGATCACGCGAAGAGACGCCCACCCGAAGTGATACCCATCATGGATGTTTAAGTTCAAGGAAAGAAATATTAATTGGAAGACACTAACGAAAATACGAAGTATAGACAGCAGTGAAACAGAATAAACGTTTTAGCGAATTTCCCCGATAGGGAAGAAGCTGTTACCGTAGGTCTCATGGTAAGACCTAAGCCTAAAACCATCATAACTTTTCTTTTTGAGGTCCTCAGATGCCAAAAACACCATTCGTTCACTTTCATAAATATATATATATATATATATATATATATATATATATATATATATATAGATCGCACTATCATTGTGGCGACTTTACACAACACCTACAGTATGGCAACCGCCTCAAGGAATTATGTATATTTAGATCTTTATATAGAAATACACTAACTTGTACTCAAGAAACAACATTAACAACTCACATTGCAAGTTTTTTTGTTACTCTTAAAGAAACCACAGAGATATCATTGTGGCGACTTTACATGCAACAAACAAAATGGCATCCATTAATATACATTACATTAAACTATCGTTGTGAACCCCATTCAAAATATTTACCATCATTGTGGCGACATACAGCGTTGCCAGTTTTCACTCTAGCCTTTATACATGAATAAATTGTTCACTTAGGCAAAATTACGACCTGCCATTCCACTATCACTAGGGCATTCTGTTTTTGTTTTTGTTTTTTTTTAATTCAGTGAAAGGGAATATGATTCTTTTCCTTAGTCTCCACAAATAATTCCTTTAAATTTTTAGTGCTAAATTGTTCATTTCATCACACGTCATGCAATCGACCTATTCTGGCGAAAAATTACGGAGTTTAACATGGAAACAGTAAATCTCAAGGCCCGAGATGGGACTTTGGTGACGAATAGTGACCAAAAAGCCAAACCGGAATAGCTGATGCTTTGTGACAATTAAAGGTTTTGAGGCAATGTGAAGCAATCTTATTAAGGAGTAAGAAGCCAACTAAAATTTCGAACTATTAACTGAAAACTTTACGAGATAAACTCATTGTTCTAGGAGGAAAAAAATTAATCAAAATTAAATTTTAAAAATAAAAATTAAATTGATCTTTGAAACTCTTATTCTGTATTAAGTTCTAGAGATTAACCTTCCCGTAAGTTCGTACCATTTCTGTGGTCACTCCTCACAGTATGGGGCCCAAAGTGCACAGCCTAGCTAAAGTCAAGCATACAGAGCTTTATAATGTTTTAACGACTAGGCTATATGAGATATTCTACGGTTAAATTTCAATTACAAACTGATTAAAAGTATAAATAAATTGTAATTTAACAATAAATTGCATTTAAGATTTCTCATTGCCTGGCTCCCTCGCAATATTTTTCAGCCGCCTCAATAGTGTACCCAGCAAAGGCCTGTCATTGACGGTTAAATAAGAAAATATCATATGCTTCTAAGAATTAAAGGAATATGCAATTAATTAAAGAGACCTCGAATGTCAGGCTTGAGTAATTTTATGAAAGCTGAGTTTCTCAGCACATGATCCCAATACGATAAAGATGGATCAGAAACTAACGATGAAATTTGGTTTATAATTAAACATAGTGGCAGATTTAGGAAGGGGGGGGGTTATAGGGGCTGCAGCCCGGAGCAACAAATTTTCAGAGGCGGCTGATTGAAAAAATAACAGCGGAAATTAATTCATAATAGCCTACATTGTTACAAAGAAATAAAAATTAATCACTTGGAAAACAGACTTGTGGTCCAGGAGGATTGCCTTAAAATGTGATCGAAATGGAATTCTTAGGTTAAAGGGAAGGGGCTGTTAAAATGGTGTTTATGCCTAGGGCTGCCATACGTCCCGGTTTGACCGGGACAGTCCCGGTATTACGCTCTTGTCCCAGTGCCCCTGCCAGTTTTCCTGATGTCCCGGTCAGTTTTTAAATTGCGTAATATTAAATAATGAACTAAACCTCCAAAATTTCCAACAATATACGGGGGAGGACCCCCGGACCCCCCTCGCCTTGGGGGGTATTCCATCTCCCATCTCCCCAAACCCCCCGGTGTGTCGCACACTCGAGCATTCTTGGTTAGTTGTCCCGGTTTGACCGCTTGAAAATATTGCAGGCCTATTTATGCCTGCAGTAGAACGGTAGCAACGGCAATCACTGATCGCACCGTGCCGATGCCGTCCTCCGTCCCAGCCCGAAGGGGAATGGGACGATTGGTACAAATTTTTGATCTCTCTGTCCATGGCACTGCTACGATCATTAGAGCGGATTAATAAGGGTCACGAAATGTTCAAAATGACACGACTGCTACAACCGCCCGGCCAGGTAGTCGCGGTACGTTGAGGGAAAACGGGAATTTAAATTCCCCCTTACTTCTGCTTCTACAATAAAACTGAATTAATTTTTCATTTTTCAATCAATCTATTAAGTATACAAGTGCAAGTGTATATGGGTGTGTACTTCATCAAGCTGAGATTTTAATCAAAAATTGAGTAAGGCTATGAAGCCATATTTAAAGATGGTTTGAATTATCGTCACTTAATTTGAAAATAGGCTTGCTTTTAACTCAGGAACACTTCATTAATAATGAACTCAGGAACACTTTTAAAATATTGAATAACTTTCAAATATTATTGTCTTGTTTTATTCATAATTACCATTTTTGATTTATTATGATGATTATGTGGAAGTATAACTACTAACTTTTACTCTTCAAAATACTCGACTCGAAAAACTCGATACTCACGAATATTCTTAAAAACTCGGTTCGACTTAAAAAAAAACTCTACCCGCACACCTGTATTACAAACAAAAGGATATTCATCTCGATATTTTAGGTCTGGGGATCAGAAAAGTACATTAATTCGAAAAAAATACAAATTCATTGAATTATGTCATTTGCTGTCCTTCAAAACCAAAACATCCAGCTTAAACAGCTTTTAATTGTAAACAACCAAGCGCCAACTTGTTCCTAACGAGGTATAATAACTTTCCTAATCTTCAGGATCAAGTTCAATAATCAGTATAGCAGAGGGTCCGTGGGGACAGTAATTTCCGTTTTTCCGTTGTCTGGCTACCTGCGTCGACTACCTGGCCGGGCGGTTGTAGTAGTCGTACCATTTCGAACTAAGCGAGCTGACCCTCTTTGTAGCAGTCGTGCCACAGCCTCCCGAGGACGATGCCACTCGATCCGGCCGAGGCGGCAGGCACGAATTAACCATGTCCAATAATACAAATAAAAATTCTTTATCTGTAAGAGTACCATGCTTACAATGTTCTGGTATTTTATTTAGCAGTCAGGAAATTTTGTAAAAAATATAAATTTAATAAAACCTTTAATGTTTTATTAATTCAATATAGACTAGAGGTCGCTTCGGTGATGGTATCCCCATCGTAAGTAACAAATTAAAAATAGTGAAGCTGTTCAAAAACTCAGGTCCCGGTCCCGCAAGCTGTTCATCCCCCAATTTTCTCGCACTGACGTTGATGTCAAAACTTCTCTCTATATGTAAAACTTCAAAACAGATGACTGTGTTGAAATTGTGTTAAAATTGTATAATAGGCTTTCATTAAATTAGATTTGGTAATTTAGATATTTTTATTTCATCTGTTAAGACTTTCCGTTCAGTTGCGAAAGGCTAAGTAAAATCTGTAATGTTTTAGAATGTTTCTGTAATTCCTCGGTAATGTTATGTTTGGAAAAAATATGAAAGTAAAACGTATTATTAATGTTTTTGTTAAATTTATATACTTATTGTAAAATTTATTTGATTCTGGCATAAATTATTGTTATGTCAAGGTGACATAAATTATTGTTATGTCTTAAACATGCCTAACTTCGATTAGTTAGGCACGTTTAAGACTACAAGTATCGTTGTAAGTTTAAAACTCCGTTGGGTTTGTCTCGTTTAAGTCAGACCCATCCCCCTCTCACCTCATTTAGCCAACACTCAGTAAAAAAACTGTAATATCTAAAACCGTATTAAATTACTGTAAATTAACCAGCATATTATCACAAATACTTATTTTTATATTACTATAACATATTAAGCCATCGGTAGAATTAGTATTTCCCAAACCAAAAAAAGTTTAATATTGATCATCAGCATTTACATGCAGTAGCTCATATGTTGACACTGAGAATGATATTGACGTCGCAGTTTCCAAAACAATCACTGTCCTCCAAGTACGTACTGAATAGGAAGAAAAAAAAATCAAAATAACAATAACTTCAACTAAAACCAATTTATTTTTCAACTTATTTTATAGCTTTGTGTTATATATTTTATAAATTTGTGTTATTAAAATGACGTTTTAACCAAATCATTTACTGCTTTCATAAGTTCTGCATTTTAACGCATAACACTCCCCGATATTTCCCCCCCCCCTTCGTTGTCGACCACCCGGAAAATAGGCGAAATACCATCTTTTGTATCACCACAGTCCACTTTACAATAATCAGCAAAAATACAGCGTAATGCTCTCATGTATGCTCAACACCCTCAGCTCTTAGACCCGAGGGTTACACGCCTCCGGGAGAACCAGTGTTGCCAAGTCGTCCGGTCGCAGTATTACGCCAAATGCCGTATATTGAAATAGTACCTGGTGGACCGAGCCTTGCTCGGTGTTATTTCATGTTTACCAGTTCATCCAGTTACTATAAAATATCTCAATGTCATAAAATGTATCAATATAAACCTTTTTTATTGCTCCATGGACTCTTCATCCCACCTGCTGTATTTTCCCTTGATAGCTGTAGATTCCAAACAGCTGTTATTATTACTTCATTTGTTTACACTTTCCTTGTTTATTTTCGTTGCTATCACGGCAACCCATAAGGCCAATGTTAAAATTTTACAACTTTAAAATTCGATTTATTACGTTATTAGATTTTCTCTGGCCAAGTAATCTGCGTAAAAGACGTTTTTGAGTCATAAATTACTTATTTCCAGACTTTGAAAGAAATCCTCGGAGCCGTTTTTGAGATAAATGTGCAAGCATACAAGCAAGCATACAAGCAAGCATACAAGCAAGCACGCACGGCCGGACGATAACATTGCTCATATAAGAGTATAGGATAGGATACACTCAGCGACACTAACGCACCCACGGTCTTTACATGAACTACTAATATTCGTTTCAGGCGCAATATGACGACCAAAATAAAATTTTTAAGTCATCACTATGTGTATCTACAGGTCAAAAGGAGATGAAATAACCCAAGTGTGCATAAGACGACCATATACGGTCGTCATAAGCACCGGTCGCCACGTTGCATACAGTTTTCCTTATGTACGGTTGCCACAATGATAGTTGGGTGAACATATATATATATATATATATATATCTGTATATATATATATATATATATATATATATATATAGCTCGGGTCTAGGAGCTGTATATATATATATATATATATATATATGTGTGTGTGTGTGTCTTTAAGCACGATAACTTGCGCAAAAATGGTCCAATCGGAATTAAATTTGGCATAGACGTGTAAAGTAGTAATTATTCGGACGAGTTCGTAAACCAGCCCGATCGGACCACCGGAAGGGGGGGGTAACGGGGGGTAAACCCCCCCAAAAATGGGTATTTTGAGATTTTTACATAGAAAAATAAAATTTTTCAAATTTTTATTGGCACCATTGAATTCAGCCAAAAAAAAACAAACAATTTAGTATTTTGAATCACTGCTCTATGTCCATTGGTTGCCGAGATATTGAAAGTGGTAAACACAGTACGTTGTCCCAATGTTAACCTTATGGGAAATAAGTAAAATTCTATATCTCGCTTATTTCTCAACATATCTTTATAAAACTTGGTAAATGGCTTCTTCTAGTTCAGATCTACTAAATATTGAATTAAAACCACCCAGTTTTAATATACCTGTAGCAGCAAACCTCCATACACAGAGAAAAATGATTCGTTCGCCTAACTTTTTTTATATGTTGGTTCAACCAATGTCAATGGTTCTATAGGGACAACCACCTGTATGTGTTAAAGTAACACATACAGGTGGTTGTCCCTATTTATGGATTCTTGAAAGAACTATCACAGTATGTTACCTTAACCCTTGTATTGTTTACGACAACCTCTACTACCCGAACAATATCGTTAATCAATCATGCATTGGTTATGGCAACCAATGCATTTTTCTCTGTGTACTCATTCCCCATGTTATTCTTATGGAGCTTACAAAAACATGTCAAATCTCGCTATGTTGGATCGAAATATGTTGTTTTGCACTTGAAATTCGCTGAGTATGCAGGTCTGCTGCAACGGGGGTATTGTTCTTGTGTTTTAGGAGAAAGTTTCCAAATGTGGTGTGATTTTGTAATATTGGTGTCGTGCGATGTTATTAAAAAACAAAAATTATGTAGAATCATAAAACGTTGCTTGAGAAGCCTTGCAATCATACACAATTTAGGACTATATTGGCGTGAATAATGAGGATGAGGCTATATCAATATTTCTTCTTTATCACAGTTTGGCACTGGAAGATAGAATTGAGATAACGGTAACGATTGAACTATTATAATTGCTTTGCAATCTGAACTGTTTCATTGTATGTGTTATTAAAATTACCTGAAAATATACTTTTGTTAATCTTGTGATATATGAGGAGTTTTAATGTGATACAGCATCATAAAATCTGTTTTTATTCTGTGTTAATTAATAGCATTTTCCAACAAAACTGTAATTTTTCTTAGTATACACCTGTTAGATTAACATTGTAACACATATTAGATTTTTCTTGTAAGAATGAATACTATGCAGCAGGGTGGCGGCGCGTATCAGCCTTACCATTCACGTACGGGCTTTGCACGCCGTGCATTGTTCGCCGTGCAATACTACAACATTGGTCTTATGCGCCGTGTTGTGTGTTTGTGGGCTTCGGCGTGCGCGGCACGTCTCATATTGAGTCTGCACGTTGCATGGCGTGCAGAGCACGTACGTGAATGGTCACCTAACAGAGTCGTCGTAGATGCCACCCATCGATATTAATCAGACCAGGTCTGATTAATATCGATGGTGCCACCCAGACTAATTGCCACATCGTAAAAATACTTTGAGCTATAGAATTTTCAATCTCGCTAGCGAGTAAAGGCATGTTTTTATCTATGGTAAAGGCGAGTAAAGATCGCACGACACGGACGACGCGACAGAGCGGCATCCACCATACGCGCATCCATGACGATCGTCCTTGTCACATCGCTTGGTGTGGACCAGCGACCACATAGTACAAATAAATGGTGTCGCTGGCGTGGATATACATTTTGCCGCCATCAGCACTGACCGCAGCCACTGTTGATCGCATCGCACTTACCGCCCAGCTAGGACTGCGCATTAAGAGGGCTGGTTGGTGTAGTGGTTATAGTGCCCGCCTACAAACTTGTTGGTAGCCGGATCGATCCCGAGAAAAGTTAGTAGCTTTTTGAAGGGTTGTTTCTGGAGCCAGCTGCCATTGGTTGTTGGGCTATTAATTAACAATCCTGTCTAAGGAACATGCCAACCTTAGTCAGTAACAAGGCTACAAGATCGCGCCACTACCATCACGATCATCACACTCATCCTTCACTCATATTCAGGGTAACGTCCTCCATGAGGTACCTGTCTTAATAAAGTGATTAAGTGATTAAGAGTCTGCAGAATATGTGGGCTTTCAGGGGTTTGTCCCATAAGAACAATGTTAATTTCAGACAGTTGCTACACCTTTTAAAGGTAATACAAATATCTAGAGATCTGTGAGATTAAAGTTTTTAAACATGAAACAGTTTTTTGGATAGTCAAAAATATACATAATGTGTAAAATTAGCTATTTTACATGAACATTTTTAACTAATTGAACATATTTAGAAAAAATGTCCTAACGTTTCCCTGCCAAATGTAATAGGAAAAACATATTCAAGAATCAGTTTACCTTTTAAGGTAAACAAGTAATTTGTGTTCAAAGCCGAACATTTTTAAATGGCGTTAACATCGTTCTTATGGGACTAAAACCATTGACTATGAATGTATTAGTCAATACTAATATATTCATAGTCAATGCTAAAACCCAAAACATGGCGGGAGGTACTGCAGACTCTTTAGGTCCGATCCTACGTGGGTGACAAGAGCGATGCGATTTAGGCGACCAAAAATATAATCAAATGGGTTTGCATTAATCCTACGTGGACGGCTGGAGAGCGATACAATCGAGCAAGACAAGCGACGCGATTCGATCTAGTTTGGAAAATAAAAATATGTTTATATTTGGTCGCGCGGGCGGAGCGACCTGCGCTGTCGCAGGGATCGCCCGCATCGCTGACATTGGTCACTGCGTCACCTCAAGCGATCCCAGCAATAATTTACGTATTTCTCTTTTGAGAGGATAATAACTTTAAAGGAAGCTTCAGTGGCTCGTAACACCCTACACAGTAACGGCAGGCTCATAAGGCTAATTTGTAGGCGACACGACGTGCAATGCACGGCGTGCAGGGCACGTGCGCGAATGGTCATCTTAAGGCCATGTCAAACTACCGTTGTGTCGGATCCGTCCTTCCATCAAAGTCCGCCGCGACTGTCTTAGACCCCGTCACACTGTCAGACGCGCGTCAGGAGGCCTCGTCACATATATCTAGGAAACGTAGGGAGTTCAGTACCTGGGGAGGTAGTATATGCGCATGCGCGAGCCACCATCCGTCCGCCGACGTTTCTCAAGAGTCGTTCCAGCCGCGACTCTCGGTCGACGTCCGCGGACGAGACGGACGCGACGCCACGTCGTTTACGACAGTATGACTTGTCCTATTTGATAACATGGTTTACGACTTTTTCAAACATCCATCCGCATATTAAACGGACGTGACGCCACCAGTGTGACATGGCCTTTGTTGGCTCCTGGTTAGGTTTATGATTTTTAAAACGTTGCTGGTGGTTTATTTACTATTCTAGTATTTCTTGGTTGTATTTTTCGTAACAGTAAATAAGATATGTATTTTTTATTATGATTCTATATAAAAAAAACTTACATCGATTCAAAAACAATCCTTATACATTAACACATAACACATTCTTTATACATTTTGTTGTTTATGGATATGTTTTTTGTTGGTCTGTGACATTTAAAAATCATTCAAATTTTCTTCAAAAGACAGCTGATTATTTTAGAGTTGACTGTACACATTCGTTGTAGGGGAAAAGTGGTGGGGGATTCTCCATCTCTCTCACACACTTCCCTCCCTACACGCCAGGCACTGAATCAATCTGTAATAGCTTATTCCTTTAAGGAAATTCGCTAAAAAAATAGTCCGTTCATGAAAATTTGCACGAGCGTTCTATGTGACGTTTCAAAATCAAAAGAGTCATTATTGGAAGGGTAAAAGTACCATTTGTCGTCACTGATTATTGTTGAGCTTAACTTTATAATCAATGACATTACTTATGGGCGTTCCCAAATTTAAACCTTTTAGGGTTTCTTGTCTTGAACCTTCGATTCTAATCACAAAGTTTTTTTGAGAATAACGCTCAGTTAACGGCTGCAATTCACACTACTGATATTCGAAATCCCACAGATCAGAAATTAATCATAGACTCCATTCCACATAAAATTAATGTTTTCAAACCTTTACTTTATTAAAATGTGTCAATATCCCATTGTTCGATGTGGCCTTCATACAGGCCTACTCATTACATGTTTTTGCTAAATAAGTGAAGAATTGATTTAATGGTAATGAAAATCTGACTGTTAGGAAAAGAGCAATGATTCCCCAGTGATCATAAAATTGGTAGTTTTCACTGTCCTAAATGTTTGCTCTTGAATTACAGACTTTTGTCTCTGGTTTTAAACTAGATGCACATTTAGTTCATTCTTAAAAATTGTTTGATGATATGTCATTAAATAACTTTCGTTTGCGCTATTAATAATTTGAATCTAATAACAGTTACGATTTATAAAACTGGACCGAAGTGCCCAGTTTCTAGTGGACCGCGCTGCCAGCAACTTTTAGGTTTTCTTTTGTGGGTCTGCTAATACAATGTTAATTAGCTGTTCCTTGAAATATTAATTTCCATGATCAATCTTATGGACAAAAACGAAATATTAATGGCGTATATGACTCTTTCCTTCATTCTAAACCTTGGTGAATGTTATTTCCTGCAAAACTTCAAGCCGAGCCCTTTTTAACGTCTAAATCTATGATAATCGGTCCGTAGATAATCCAAACTCTACAACGTTAAGATGATTGGGGAATCACAACTCTTTTCCAAACAGTCGGACTTTTACGATCAATTCCTTATTTTTCGGCAACACATGTAGGTAAGTGAGCTAAGACCTGAACCCATTTTGGTACTTTGGTATTATACGGAGGCCACTGTTTTTTAGAGAGATTGTTTTGCTGGACACCAAATATAACTACATCAGTACCTGGTGGACCGAGCCTTGCTCGGTGTTATTTCATGTTTACCAGTTCATCCAGTTACTATAAAATATTCGAATGTCATAAAATGTATCAATATAAACCTTTTTTATTGCTCCATGGACTCTTCATCCCACCTGCTGTATTTTCCCTTGATAGCTGTAGATTCCAAACAGCTGTCATTATTACTTCATTTGTTTACACTTTCCTTGTTTATTTTCGTTGCTATCACGGCAACCCATAAGGTCAATGTTAAAATTTTACAACTTTAAAATTCGATTTATTACGTTATTAGATTTTCTCTGGCCAAGTAATTTGCGTAAAAGACGTTTTTGAGTCATAAATTACTTATTTCCAGACTTTGAAAGAAATCCTCGGAGCCGTTTTTGAGATAAATGTGCAAGCAAGCAAGCATACAAGCAAGCAAGCACGCACGATAACATTACTCATATAAGAGTATAGGATTAGGAAGAACGTACTTAAGTCGACTTACTGTCCAAATTTGACTCAATTATGATGAACGGTATTTGTGTTCTGCCTCCCAGAAGGCAGTGATGTCAGCTAGGATTGAGTGTTCAAGTCGTCACCGCCGCTACCGTCCACATCCGATCGCCACCCTTACAGAGCGCGCTGCGGCGCGGTTATGTTAGGTTAAGTTATCATGAATATGTTATTAGGACTTCCCTTGTTATGTTACAAATCAAACGATACCAGATGAGTCATACTTAGCCCGCCAAATCCCCTCCAAGTAGGCACAGGTCTGGTCGTTGACCGGAGTTCGCACATCACCAGTCAACGGGTTTTGGCGGGTGAAAGTAAGACTCATTTGGTATCATTCGATTGTAAAATACCCCCGTTGCAGCAGACCTGCATACTCAGCGAATTTCCAGTGCAAATCAACATATTTCAATCCAATATAGCGAGATTTGACATGTTTTTGTAAGCTCCATAAGAATAACATGGGGAATGAGTATGCAGGTTTGCTGCCACGAAAGTGGAAATATTGGTGATTTTAGACTATTAAACATTAGATTTCATCTAGATGAAGCCACAAACCAAGTTTTATCCAGATATGTTGAGAAATAAGCGTGATATAGAATTTTACTTATTTCCCATAAGGTTAACATTGGGACAACGTACTGTGTTTACCACTTTCAATATCTCGGTAACCAATGGACATAGAGCAGTGATTCAAAATACTAAATTGTTTGTTTTTTTGAGCTGAATTTAATGGTGCTAACCAAAATTGGATTATTTTTATTTTTTGATGTAAAAAACTCAAAAAACCCATTTTTGGGGGGTTTACCCCCCTTTACCCCCCCCTTTCGGTAGTCCGATTGGGCTGGATTACGAACTCGTCCGAATAATTACTACTTTACACATCCATGCCAAATTTCATTAAGATTGGACCATTTTTATGCGAGTTATCGTGCTTAAAGACACATATATATATATATATATATATATATATATATATATAGATATATATATATCTATATATATAGATATATATATATTTATGAAAATGAACGAATAGTGTTTTTTGCTTCTGGGGGCCCCAAAACGAAAAGTTATCATGGTCTCGGGCTTAGGTCTTACCATGAGTACTACGGTAACAGCTTCTTCCCTATGGGGGAAATTCGCTAAAAATGAGGAAACTCCTACTAACATATTTATGATAACCTAACTTAACACAACCACCGCAGCGCGCTGTACGAGGGTGGCCTCCGTATAATACCAAAGTACCCGAATGTTGGAAATACTTATGACCGAAGATATAAATCTTGTTTAGAACTGTATTTCTCTAGCATCATTTTTTTCGCAGTCCGTGAGATCTTCCTTATTCCTTTGCAAATTCCATTATTTTACCCTAATTTTAAAGCTTATCATGCAGGCAGATAATGAAAATAGACCCACGGTCGAAAGTTGTACCGAAACTCTGAAATTGGAACGAGTACGCACACAGTAGGTCGCTGACATGAGGAAGCGAATTCAGATGTTGAGGCTTATAAAATTTTTAGGCGTCCATTTTAGACGAGAAACCACCAAATTTTTATAAGCGCTCCAATTTACTCCCCGTACGAAGATCCGAATATTTAAATCCAAAGTTCCTTGTTATGTTATCCAAGGCATGTGGTTCTACAATTTGGTTTTTAGCCAAATTGCTCCCCTGCGTTGACTTTAAAGGATATTAATAAGGTGATATAGCTTGCTTATTTCTCAACATAACTTAATAATACCCCCGTTGCAGCAGACCTGCATACTCAGCGAATTTCAAATGCAAAACAACATATTTTAATCCAATATAGCGAGATTTGACATGTTTTGGTAAGCTCCATAAGAATAACATGTGGAATGAGTATGCAGGTTTGCTGCTACAGGTATATTAAAACTGGGTGGTTTTGACTCATTATTTAGTAGATCTGAACTAAAAGAAGCCATTTACCAAGTTTTATCAAGATATGTTGAGAAATAACCCAGACATAGAATTTTACTTATTTCCCATAAGGTTAACATTGGGACAACGTACTGTGTTTACCACTTTCAATATCTCGGTAACCAATGGACATAGAGCAGTGATTCAAAGTACTAAATTGTTTGTTTTTTTCGAGCTGAATTCAATGGTCCCAACAAAAATTCGATAAATTTTATTTTTGTATGTAAAAAACTCAAAAAATCCATTTTTGGGGGGGTTTATCCCCCTTTACCCCCCCTTCCGGTGGTCCGATCAGGCTGGTTCACGAACTCGTCCGAGTGATTACCACTTTACACATCTGTACCAATTTTCATTGAGATCGGATCATTTTTACGGCCGCTATCGTGCTAACAGACACATACATATATATATATATATATATATATATATATATATATATATATATATATATATATATATATATCTAAAAATTCGAACGAATGGTGTTTTTTGCTTCTGGTGGCCCCAAAACGAAAAGTTATCATGGTCTCGGGCTTAGGTCTTACCATGAGACCTACGGTAATAGCTTCTTCCCTATAGGGGAAATTCGCTAAAACTTGGTAAGTGGCTTCATCTTGTTGAAACATGGATTACAGCCTAAAACCCACATCTGGAAATTTTTTTGGCAGCAAACCTGTATACCCACTCCCCATGTAATTGTTATATAGAATACTAGCAGTTCCCGTGGCTTCGCTCACGATAAACACAATAGTATGTCCTTGATTTGACAAATCTGAAGGGACTAAATGAAAAAGGGTTATTTTAAGGAATATATAATGTAGAGGTTTGTTTATGTTATGTGGCGTCATATAGGTTTAAAAAACAGTTGAACTTGTATTACGATCGATAGTGTAGGTTTTCTTTTCACAGTCATGACTATAAAACGGCAAGAGAGATTTTAACCTTAAATGTGTCAATTTTAAGGTATTTCTATGCTTATTTGCCAATGCAGCACAGAATCAATAAAATACTATAAAAACTGAATGTTTGGAACAGTGGCACTATCCGTTGATGCATGGTGTTTCAAACTCGATTCACTTAGATTACAGCTTAACATACATTGCATTGTATTTGTATTATATTTTGGATGGTCAACTACAGATTGCAGCACTTATTTTCCCCGTGCAAAGCCAGGACATCCTCGAATTAGATGAAAAAGGAATTCGCTAAACAATTTTGGGGGATGAATACGTTAAGGACGCCCTAAAGGAAAAACTATAACTCCCGCTGCCTAAATAAAGATTGCGTCACATTTTATGATCAAACAGATAAGGTACGGAAACTGGGGATGGATTGAACCATAACTAAATGTAATTTTTGTATAGTGCATATGCCCTAAATAAACAGACAAAACAACCATAAAACCACTATGCAAATAATCAAATTAATTATAAACCATCTGAAACAACGTATCCGTTTGCGAACCATTTAGCGTAAGCAAAAGATTATCCATTACACTTGTATGGGGGGAATTTAAAACTTGACTCAGCTAACAGACCATTGAAACTTAGAGATCTTTAGTAATTTTTCCATATAAATAGATCAAATAATTAGATTATTACAGCACAGTCTGCCTGTGACTAAATAAACTTTCGTATCCCTCTCTTTCAGTCTTGCCGGGATTTAGTTTCACGACTCAACCACTAAAGGCAACACGCTCTTCAGGCTTTAAACCATAGAGGTCGAATTAGAATAAACGCAATATCAACGTAACAGGCATAATTACAACTCCCGCTGCCGAAATAGAGATGGAGCCATATATTGAATTTATGATTAAACAGATTAGGTACTAAAGTTAAACTAAATGGAAGTTTTATATAGTACATAATTATGTCCCGTAAAATAAATAAACAAAAATCATAACACCGTGATGAAAGAGAGCAAATTATAATCAGCTGTGACAGCGTATTTTATACATTTGTGAAGCTATAACTCCCAGCTGCTTGATTGAATGAACATTGAAAATGTAAACAAAAGATCGTCATAATACTTTTATATGGGAAAATTAGAAAAATTCGGCCTCGCTAAAAACCCCTTGAAACTTCGAATTATGTAAAATCCTTTCTTAGCGGATGCCTACGCCCTAAAAGGAACGTCCACGCAAAATTTCAAGATCGTAGGTCATGTAGTTTGGGCTGTGCGATGATAGGTGAGTCGTATTTGACAAATATATATAGTAGATTTTTGCAAGCTCTTCTACATGACGTACGTTATCATGGCGAAGCTTGACGTGAAGCTTCGTTTTAATGATTTATTTAAGTATTTTGGATTCGCTGAATATGCAAAATAGGTATTTTTTATTATTAATTTCAATCCTGCGGAGCGGCGAGGATCCTCTAGTTAATCAATGTTTGGTTAGCCCCTCTCATTTCATTAACGGTTAACAAGTTCAAACTATTGTTTAGTAAACTTAATGTGATAATGTGTGATATGTGTGTTTGAACACTTATTATTATTTTAAAAATTGTTATTTATAACAGTGATCACGGCCTTTTTTTAGACAAAATTAAAAGTGCCGAAAATTTGCAAGTATGTAACTTTAATCACGGTAACTACTTTAATTCAAGCACAAGTTTACGAATTTTGCTTTTTCTAAATTTGCTACTAGGGCTCTTATTTACTAGTAATATTTACCTTTCTCGATTAATTGTAACATTTTACCAAATTTTTTTAACTAAATCATTATATCATTTTTGAAAATACATGCAGCAGTTTTGCTTCAAGTAGGCCTGCCTCAGCGACCAAATAATAATGATATTTGATCGCTGGTCTGCCTAAACTTAATCTTCACTTCTATTTATAAAATCTCAGCACACTTCAAAGTTAGAAGTGCTACAATTGTGAAAAATTTGCTAAGTACTGTGGTGTATAATGGAGGTGAATGGTTTCCAGTGTCAGATTTCTTTTTAGGATACGGGTCATTATTTACAAACATTGCAACTAAAACGGTAAAAAATCATTAACATCCTTCTTTATAATCTATTCTATTCTATTCTATTCTATTCTATTCTATTCTAATCTTTGATACTTTGAAGTCCGGTCCAGTTCAATAGTCTGAATTATTGGAAGCTAAAAGGAACACAATAGAAATTCCGTAATGCGGTTTCCAGGTCATTAGTATACTTCTCGTTTTAACCTATTCCTGGAGGGGTCCGAAATGCATTATTGGCCCAAGAAAAATTACCACGGTGTAAAAGGCTACCAATCAAAACGAGTCGACGGGTCGGTCGGTTTGATTTATTTTAGGTCAACGGGTCGGTGTTAAAATAAAAAGGTAATCGCCAGATATTACACATGATTGAGCAAAGCATGTGTGGGAATATTGGACAGTGAAATGAAACATCATAAATTTAAATTATATTACTAACAAATACTTGTCTTTTAAATATCTTCTCGATACAACTCAACGTTGTAAACATCCAGGCATCCCCACATACACTTCGATATTTCTTTTTAGGATAAATATAAACACATAGTATTGTTTTGTTATAGTACTGATAATTCCACTTCAACGAGACGTTGTGCGATTATGACGAGTTATTTATTTCTTTGGGATCACTAACAAATTCCTGTTGATTCTTATAAAGGAGACTATTCCATGACAAAAAGGTACAGAATTTGAAGTGAACTACCTTACATCTTTAACATTTTAATTGGTTTTTATTTGTTAATCTTACGAAAACCAATTTTTAGAAGCTTGACAGGACATTAACATTATGACTATTGACACGAGGTTTAAATATTCTTCTTACCATATGTTGGCTAACATGAATTCTAAGATTATAATATAGACCTAAAGTAAATCCATGAAAGTAAAATAATTTTATTTTATTTTAACGAGATAGTAAACGAATTTTATAGGGACAATATAATTGAAAAGTTTAACCCTTTCAGTTTTTGCGTTTTTAATTATTCTTCCTAAATGAAAATGCCAAATGCCTAGCACTTCATTAATTAAAAATGTATCAATAAAACTGATTAAAATTACTGGTACAGAAAAAGACCACGATAATCAATATTATGTTGTCATGTTTGTTTTTAATTAGAGAAGCATTTAAACCAAGGTTTAAATAGTGTTTAAACCCCACATAACGTTCTGACTTTTTCTCGCACTAATATTATTTGCCTGCTCCTTTTTCCCCAGGCTTAACATTCCTTTTTACCAATTAAATTTTCCACAATTTAATAAGAAATAGCGATTGAGTATTTTATCAAACTTTAGATTTTTACGCCTTTAATGCAAAAAAAAATAGTCTGTAAAAATTTAAGATGAAAATCTAAAAGAGACAAATCAGCACTATAAAACTAATCATAATACATTTAGTAAAGATTTAATGTTTAGCAGGCTATAGTAAATTTGTCTTCCGATTGCAAATATCAGTGAAACTGACCGGTTAATATGGGGCAATAGTTTTAGTACTGAAAAGTACACCCACACACAGTAATTAAAAAAATTATTTGCTTGATCTCAGTAAACAAAAACTTAAAAAATATAAGCAAAATATTAGCAGTTCAAAATATTTATAAAAAAGTAATTTTTCCATCTATAAGTATATAAAGCTCAAACTTCCTGTAACTTATGAGAAAACATAAGTCCGATACCCATCAACCCCATTCTTGAATGAAAGGTCTTGGTGAGAAAATCCCAGAAAAACTATTCGAGTTTTTTATTAAAGTTTCCCTATGAGAACACAAATTTAAAGTAAAAAGCTGAACAGCTCATACATTAGTTTTTCAATTATTTGTTTACTTAACAGCTGCTGGGCAGCGAGGGTCCACCATCGATGTAATTTACATCGATGGGGTCCACTAGTGGTCAAATAAATGTTAAACAGAACTAATTGTTGGGTGTATTCTCCTACATAAACAGAACTGTTTGAAAATGCCCAACCAACAACGTTAGCATGCAAGACGGGTCGTTTTGACGGACGTGTCGAGTGTGTTGTGATTGCAACTTACTTTACTCTTGGCCGGCACCATGGCGCGCTGTCTTGCCCGCACTGCTGGCATGGTCCCCGCCACCGCCGCCGCCGCGACGCTGCCAACTACTGCCCCTCCACCGCCGCGCCGCCCCCGGGGGTGGCGATGCACCTGCCCGCGCCCGGTGCACCGATATCCCGCCGCATACCAAACTGACGAAAAAGGATCACGAATCCCCTAACCGATATTCCGCCGGGCGGATACGGACTGCTCCCCCTTGGCCGCTTGCGACAGGGACATACGGATTGCTCCCCTTTGCCGTTATGTTTTCTGCCGCGAGGGTGGCAGGTACCTATGGAGTTCAATCCCGGAATCTCGCATCCCGGGATCCCGCGTGATTTAAGGGCTTATTCAATACCGGGACTTTTTGGCTCCATCCCGGGATTTTCGGGATTATAACATTTACGGTAAAATCGATATTTATTAGGATCTCATCAGTCAAGAAAACCCAGTAGGAAACATTTTTTATAACATGTTGTTTTTGATAAAATAATTATGGTTTGTTGAGTTATTTGCTGTCTTATATTATGTATATAAGTGGTTTCAAGTTAATATTTTCAATCTTCTGAAAAATACATAGGGATTTTAACTTGTTTCTGATACAATATATTGAAATTGCTATTAAGTTTCATTAAGATGATTATGATAATTTTTATCGTACTTCTAGTTTATCTACTTACATCTTTCGAAGTCCTTATATTGTTTGGTAAAGTAACTATATTCATATTTTGTATGAGACTTTATTTGCTTTATGTTTGAATAAATATTTTTATGGTTCTTTTACATAGTTCACGGCTGTATAGGACCATCCTGATAACGTGTTCCGTTTTCATTTCTGATGTCTACTACTGAATTAATGAATTAAATAAAGCTTTATTCATCACAAAACATATACAGTTTTTTACAATTTAGTAAAATTTTTACAATATTTTACTGTATTCAGTGTTTTATCATAAGGCTGACTATGTCGTCATGTTTTTTACGCTCTAAGTTTTGATATATATAATCACGTTAACAATTCAAAACTATGGAAAACTACTTTCTATATCACATTATATTACGAAACCATGTATATATGCGAATGTATACTAAATATTTATTTTTGTATCGGCAAATACTATGTTGGGCCAATCCCGGGATCAGTCCCGAGATTAAAGTTTTTCAGTACCGAAATCCCAGGATTGGAAATATCGCCCGGGATTGGATTCCCTACAGACACCTGAGGACTCTCTCCCCCCCCACGCCTGACTAGTTAACTAAGTTGACAGCTATGCCAGGCAAAATAGTGCAAAGAGATATAATTTACCAACGAGTCATAAGAAAACTCTCTTGCGGCAGACCTTTCTATTTAAAAGCAATTGATCAACTTTTTCCGAGATTTACAATTAGCAATTAGATTTACAACTCCGAGTGGTAAAATTAGTATCTTGGATTTCACCAAGTGTGTGGCCTGCAAAAACAAGTCAGAGAATAGATGTGCCAATATAAGTAACCAAAAGAACAGCAGAACCTTGGCTTTGCTCACAATAAAAAGTCACCATACAGTATCACTCTTCAATAGTAATATAGTTTTGCTTATCCATATATTTTTTTGTTGTTAAATCTATTTATTTAAACATGTCAAATGTGCTTCCTTAGAACAGAATGTTTTTTAGAAATTCGCTTAGTACGCAGGTCTGCAGCGACAGGGGTATACTATTCCTGCCTAAAAGGCCTGTTTATACTACAAATGTGACCATATCCAGCGCCCCACCAACAAAGCCCCAAAGGCTGTTGCTGCGCTGGGTACTTTATGCATAATTCAACACACACTGTGGTTTAGAAAGTGCAGTAAAAGCTGTAAGAATTTTCAGATTTAGCCTAACTCTGTTGCTCACTCGCCACTTCCCCCAAGGGGTGACAATGAAGGGTTTAGAAGGAATTCCTGTGTTCCCACTTTGAAGGCAAGGCGAGGAGTCAGTGCTTGCTTCCCTCATGTGAATCTAAGAAGGGCAGCGGCGGAATATCGGTCTGTCCCTGGGATGAGATTTAGAGTCGCGGCGGGATATCGGTGTCTACCTGGATTTTGCGGCGGAATATCTGTGGGCCGCTGCACCGGGGGTTTCACAAAAAAGACTACTGGAGATCCGATAACTCGGCTTTAAAGGCGTGGTACTTCAATTTTTATAGTTGTAAGTTCTAGTAGTAAGCTCCTCAACCCACGTCTCCACTGAGAGAAGATTTATATATTCTGGTAGTTTTCGCAAATTTCTCCTATAGGGAAGAAGCTGTTGCTGTTACTGTCACAGGTCTTATCGTAAGACTTAAGCCTGAGACCGTCTTAAATTTTTGTTTTGAGGTCCCCAGGTGCAAAAAAAAACCCGTTTGTATATTTTCATATATATATATATATATATATATATATATGTATACATATATATATATATATATATATATATATATGTATATGTATACATACCGTAAGTGTGTACCTTTAAGCATGATAACTCATGTCGAAATGGTTCGACCTGAATTAAATTTGGCAAATTTAGCGAATTTCCCCTAAAGGGAAGAAGCTATCACCGTAGGTCTCATGGTAAGACCTAAGCCCAAGACTCGGCCAATAACTTTTCATTTTGGGGCCCCCAGAAGCGAAAAACACCATTCGTTCAAATTTCTAGATATATATATATATATCTATATATTCATCTATGTGTCTGTAAGCACGATAGCGCTCGCAAAAATGGTCTGATCGGAATTAAATTTGGCACAGGCGTGTAAAGGGACGAGTTCAAAAACCAGCCTGATCAGACCACTGGAAGGGGGCTAAAGGGGGATAAACCCCCTAAAAATGGGTTTTTGGGTTTTTCACATAGAAAAATAAGAGTAATCAAATTTTAGTTAGCAGCATTGAATTCAGCTCGAAAAAACAAACAATTTGGTGTTTTAATCATTGCTCTATGTCCATTGGTTACCGAGATATTGAAAATGGTAAACACAGTACAGTATGTTGTCCCAATGTTGACCTTATGGGAAATAAGTAAAATTCTATATATTTCGCTTAATTCTCAACATATCTTAATAAAACTTGGTTTGTGGCTTCATCTGGATGAGATCTAAAATATTTGAGTCTAACATCCATGAAATGTTCATTTTTTTGGCAGCAAACCTGCATACTCAATCCCCATATGATATCCTTATGGGAAGTAAAAAAATTTATAACTTCATTATTTCTGAACATATCTTGATAGGCCTAAAAACTTGGTATAGTTAGGTATAGGTATGGCTTCTTCTAGTTAAGATCTACTAAATATTGAATTAAAACCACCCAGTTTTAACATACCTGTTGCAGCAAACCTGCATACTCATTCCCCATATTATTATTATGGAGAAAACAAAAACATGTCATATCTCGCTATGCTGGATGGAAGTATTTGTTGCATTTGAAATTCACTAAGTATGCAGGTCTGCTGCAACGGGGGTATTTGGAATTTGTATAAAGAAATATCAAATTTATGAAATTTTAGTTTAAACCATTGAATTTAGCTTGAAAAAAACAAGTAATTTAGTATCAAATCAAATCAAAAATCTGTTTTTTCCTTTTTTTTACAATCATTGTACATTAAATAAACGGTATCAGGAAACTGACACATACTTTCTCCCTTAAAGTAATTTAAAATTAGAAAACATATATAGGCCTCGTGAAATAAAATAAATTAATAATTAAATATCACAGAAATATTTACCAAATTTTATCAAAATCGGTTAGTAAATAACGGAGATATTGGGTTTTGAATATTTGCCATAAGAATAACATTGGACGATGTACTGCGTTTACCACCGAACTAAAATATCAATTATCTCCGCATCCAGTTGACGTAAACTAATGATTCGAATACGTCCTAGATTATTTAGTTTTTCAAGCCAAATTTAATGGTTGCAATTATATTTTCTTTGGAGGTTACAGATTTTGTGAAATTTGAAGAATATTAATTTTTTAACACTTAAACCAAGGCCACACTACACTACAGGCCAGAGTCTCCCCCCCTCCTCCCTGATGCCACGTCACAATACCGGCCGAACTCCTAGCGCTGTGTTGGAAATAACAACTAAAATCATATGAAAATCGTAAACAATTACCAAAAAATTATGACATTAGAACATAAAAATGAAAACAATTAGAAACAAAACTGTCAAATTTCCAATAAATCATCTGATGAAAAGTAAACAAATTACTTGCCTGTAATGTTAACCGGTTTTTAAGTTTATGAAATAAAGTCTTGTTTTCTTTAAAATTATTTTCGACCGTATTTAGTTATTCATTGATTAATGCAGATTCGAAAAAATAATGGTTTCTAAACGAAAACTTAAACGAATTACTTAGGGCGCGATAGTTTCAAGAGTGCGACAGGGAATCGCCATAAGAGTACATTATAAAATCGTCTGCGATTCCGTCTGATAATGTGACGTCACCACAAAAGAACTCCGGCCTGTAAAGTAGTGTGGCCTTGCTTAAACCCCCATAACTTTTGAACCTGAATTTTTACAGACATGCGGGTGGTGTCATTTTGTTTGTCATCTTAAGCACTAAAAACCATGAAATTTTTATCAAAATCGTTAGAGCCTTTTGAGAAATTTGGATTTTTGTCATTTTTTATGGGGTTTTATGGGGTAAATACCCCTAAACATCAATATCTAAAAAAATGAAATACCCCTGTTGCAGCAGACCTGCATACTCAGCGAATTTCAAATGCAAAACAACATATTTCAATCCTACATAGCGGGATTTACATGTTTTTGTAAGCTCCATAAGAATAACATGGGGAATGAGTATGCAGGTGTGCTGCTACAGGTATATCAAAACTGGGTGGTTTCAATTCAATATTTAGTAGATCTGAACTAGAAGAAGCTATTTACCAAGTTTTATTGAGATACGTTGAGAAATAAGCGAGATATAGAATTTTAGTTATTTCCCATAAGGTTAACATTGGGACAACGTACTGTGTTTACCACTTTCAATATCTCGGTAACCAATGGACATAGAGCAATGATTAAAATACCAAATTGTTTGTTTTTTCGAGCTGAATTCAATGCTGCTAACTAAAATTTGATTACTCTTATTTTTCTATGTGAAAAACCCAAAAACCCATTTTTAGGGGGTTTATCCCCCTTTAGCCCCCTTCCAGTGGTCTGATCAGGCTGGTTTTTGAACTCGTCCCAATAATTGCTAAGTACTAAATTGTTTGTTTTTTGAGCTGAATTCAATGGTGCCCACAAAAATTCGATAAATTTTATTTTTCTATGTAAAAAACTCTAAAAACCCATTTTTGGGGGGTTTATCCCCCTTTACCCCCCCCCTTCCGGTGGTCCGATCGGGCTGGTTCACATTACATGTCTCTACCAAATTTCATGAAGATCCGACCATTTTTGCGGCCGCTATCGTGCTAACAGACACATATATATATATATATATATATATATATATAAAAATTCGAACGAATAGTGTTTTTTGCTTCTGGGGGCCCCAAAACGAAAAGTTATAGTGGTCCCGAGCTTAGGTCTTACCATGAGACCTATGGTAATAGCTTCTTCCCTATAGGGGAAATTCGCTAACCCTATAGGGGAAATTCGCTAAAATTCGCCTGGAGATACCAAGGCTTTTTACCTACATGCCGAATTTCATGAAATTCGGACCACTGGTGTCGTCTCTAGCTTTGTTTACATCCACACACACACACACACACACATACATACATACATACATACACACACACACACACACACACACACACACACACACACACACACACACACACACACACACACACACACACACACACACACACACACGCACGCACGCACACACGCACTCACGCACTCATGCACTCACGCACGCACGCACGCATAGGGAAAAAGGACGGGCTCAGACTTTTATCGTAATAAATACTTTATCCGTCGGTAGAAATGAATAAAAATTCATGAAAATATTTAACATAAACATTTGAACAATATACCCTAAAAAATCTTAGATAAATAATCGCTAAACAGAATTTATAAGTGTTTTAAAATGAATTTTAGTGGTAAAATTAAGCCTCCTTGCTAGCGCCCACTGTGGAATTCGGCGCAAGCGTGGCTGATGCTAACCACTGGTATTTGAGAGAGCTACGCCAAATCCCTTCAATTAAAAAAGCATAATAATTATGAAAATAATTTTTTAGTCTTGAAAATGTTTAACAAAAATATCGTAAAGATATAATACCCCCGTTGCAGCAGACCTGCATACTCAGCGAATTTCAAATGTAAAACAACATATTTCAATCCAACATAGCGAGATTTAACATGTTTTTGTAAGCTCCATAAGAATAACATGGGGAATGAGTATGCAGGTTTGCTGCTACAGGAATATTAAAACTGGGTGGTTTTAATTCAATATTTAGTAGATCTGAACTAAAAGAAGCTATTTCCCAAGTTTTAACAATATATGTTGAGAAATAACCGAGATATAGAATTTTTCATATTTCCCATAAGGTTAACATTGGGACAACGTACTGTGTTTACCACTTTCAATATCTCGGTAACCAATGGACATAGAGCAGTGATTCAAAATATTAAATTGTTTGTTTTTTTGAGCTGAATTCAATGGTGCCCACACAAATTCGATAAATTTTATTTTTCTATGTGAAAAACTAAAAAAACCCATTTTTGGGGGGGTTTATCCCCCTTTACCCCCCCTTCCGGTGGTCCGATCGGGTTGGTTCACGAACTCGTCCAATTGATTACCACTTTACACGTCTGTACCAAATTTCATAAAGATCGGACCATTTTTGCGGCCGCTATCGTGCTAACAGACACATAGATATATATATATATAGATATATATATATATAAAAATTCGAACGAATAGTGTTTTTTGCTTCTGGGGGCCCCAAAACGAAAAGTTATAGTGGTCCCGAGCTTAGGTCTTACCATGAGACCTACGGTAATAGCTTCTTCCCTATAGGGGAAATTCGCTAAAACAAAAATATCTAAAATAAAAGTTATTTTTAGCAGTTTAATTGAAGAGATTTGGTGAAGTGCTCGCGAACACGCATAGTCGGCGCTAGGCTCGCTTGCGCCAAATTCCAAAAGAGGGTGCCAGGAGAAAGGCTGAATTACACTACTATATACTGTGTTGCGATTATTTTCCCTCAGGGGACGCTAGCAGCAGAGCATAATTTTGCCACTAAAAATCATTTTAAAATACGTATAAATTCTATTTAGTGACTATTTATCTAAGATTTTTTTTAGGCTATATCGTTCAAATGTTTATGTTGAATATGTTCATGTATTTTATTCATTTCTACCGACGGACAAAGTATTTATTACGATAAAAGTCTGAGGCTGTCCTTTTTCCCTATGCTTAACATGGGGCGACCAAAAACTTCTTTTGGCCCTTCAAAATGGATGAAAAACTAGAATTATACTATTATGATTGATTTTTCTCGGTCGTTTAGTTATTTTTTGTCATTTTTATTCAGGTTTCACCTCAATAATAGTTTTTTTCCTCCATAAAATACCGAAAAAACTAGGCTAACCCGGAAAATGGCCTGTGCATATATTTTTTTGGGGCCATTATTCTGATAATAGTTGACCTATTGGAATAAAATGTCTGTGCAAATAATTTTTCAACCTAGAGAATATTCTAAATTTAGCCATAGCCTTGTTGAGCCCCTCAAAACACATTTTTTTGAGGAATTAGACTTTCCAATGGAATTAAATGGAAAATTTCGTTTTTCTAATATAGAATAAAAACTATTAACTTTAGAAAAAAATGTTAAATGCTAAAAAGTTTTATTTTAAAATTATCTTGCAAAAAAAGGTTTATCAAGATCGGAATACTATTACCGAGTTATAGAGCAATTTATGAATGTAATGGCGGCCATCTTTAATGGCTGATATGGGGGTGTTCTACTCGAATTCAAGGTTGGATCTTTGGACAAAAATACTTCTACAGGTATCTTCTATACACATACCACAAGTGGCTAAGCTGTACCAAAGAGTACAAGGTTTTGGTGAAAATTTAATCTAACCACACGTACTATAGGGGGGGGAGAAAGTAAAAATTATATGTGTATGAAATAATGTCCTACATAGGTCCTTCGACCTGTGCGTAGGACTATCAACACTGGTGATGCACCCACTTTCACAAAAAAAGGAAACTACACTTATTTAAATTGATAATGAAATTATATCTTATCAGATTAACAGGACAGGCAGGGAAAAAGAAGATAGAGGAGGACTATATCTAACATTATATATAAAAAAAGTTATAAGAAAAGATAAAATACAACTAGCCTACAACATTATTTACAGAATCTAATCTAGATTTTTTAATTATTACTCTCTGTGCACTGGTTACCAATAGGCTAGGCCTATATTGCTTGCGGTAAACACAGTTTGTCCCAATGTTGACCTTATAGAAAATTAATAAAATTTTATATCTCCCACTTTCACAAAAAAAGGAAACTAAACTTATTTAAATTGATAATGAAATTATATCTTATCAGATTAACAGGACAGGCAGGGAAAAAGAAGATAGAGGAGGACTATATCTAACATTATATATAAAAAAAGTTATAAGAAAAGATAAAATACAACTAGCCTACAACATTATTTACAGAATCTAATCTAGATTTTTTAATTATTACTCTCTGTGCACTGGTTACCAATAGGCTAGGCCTATATTGCTTGCGGTAAACACAGTTTGTCCCAATGTTGACCTTATAGAAAATAAATAAAATTTTATATCTCGTTTGTTTCTCAACATATTTTAATAAAACTTCTTGCAAAAAATTACACAATTTCACATTTCTAAGGCATCAAACTTGTATACTCATCTTCCATGTTATTCTTATGGAGAAAATAATCGTTGTGTACTCAATTTAGGATTTTAATAAGATGATTTTACTTCATTTAAAGCTCCGTCTAGACGATCAATTCAAGCATGTGAAATTCACTGAGGATGCAGGTCTCCTGCAATGGAGCTATTTATTTTATTCAAGCAACACTCGGTCTCCTGGTACTTTTAGCGAATTCCCCCCAATAGGGAACTAGCTATTACCGTAGGCGGCATGGTAAGACTTAAGCACAGGACCACCATAACTTTTCATTTTAATGCCCCTAGACCCCAAAAACACTGTTCGTTCATTTTCGTATATGTATGAAAGTAGGGAAGAGAATGAGATGTGTAACTATTGTCCATTTTACAGCTGCCTGTTGTCATTTATTGAAAAAGCTGTCTGTTGTCATCTTATGACCTACCTAGAGGATAATAATGTCATGTGTAGGAGGCAGTATGGCTTCAGGCAGCACAAGTCCACAAAATTGGCTTTAATTGATTTTCTGAATGAAAGTTATGATGCAGTGGAGGCTGGCGATGGTGACGGTGATGGGTGTCTTCCTGACCTCAGCAAGGCCTTTTGACTGTGTCAGAACAGATCTATTGACAGGGAAACTGTCTGCCCTTGGTGTCAAAGACCTGGCTTTGAATCTCAGTGATAGATATAAAGTGGTAGAGGTTCAAAACAAATCAAAATTTAATGTCAAGTCCGTCCTGTCTACTGAACAGTTGATCTCCTGTGGAGTCCCACAGGGATCCATCATGGGCCCTCTCTTGTTCCTTGTGCATGGAATCACAGAAGCAGTCCCAGAGAGCAATCTCGTTGTTTTTGCAGATGACACAGCCATTACCACCATGAACAGGGAGATCGACGACCTAGAAATTGACTCTTGTCAAAACTAATTGTCTGGCACAATTTTTTGCTGAAAACAAACTCAATTGAATCCAAAAAAATGTTTGCATGTTTCAAACAATTCAATTCAAAAATTCAAAATTCTTCAGATAACCAAATCTACGAATTGGCGAAGAACAAATTGAAAAAACAGAATTGGTCAACTTTCTGAGTGTGAGACTGGATCCACTTGACTGGGATGAACAGTTGACGAAGATCAAAAGCAAAATTGCCAAGGGACAGTCTGTGATCAGAACCTTGAGAACGCTCACCAAAATCGATCTTCTCAAACAATCTATTACTGCTTAGACAAGTGCAACATCTCATTCTCTATCACCCTATGGGAGGCCACAGAAGCAAAACTGAGAAAAATCTTTGTCGCTCACAAGAAAACCATCCGGAGTTTGCTCGGGTTGCCTTTTCACACACATTGTAGTGAATTTTTCATTGAATTATAAATTTTAAGAGTTCCTTGTATTTACATTTTCAAAATCCGTTTTTATACAACTAAAGTCACAATCACTGGAATACAGCAAAAATAGACAAAATTATAATACTGGATTCAAAAATATTTTCGCAACACAACATAGGCTAACCTTTAAAAAAAAAACACTGTATTCTGGCCTAAACATTTTTCAAAATTTGCCTGTCGAGTTAAGACAATAAATTTCCTTCCCTTTGAAACGTCGTGAAACTTGTTTTTTACTAATCAGTGATGGCAAATGTCCGCAAAAATCCTTAACAAAATAAAAAAATAAATAAATTTAAAAAATTTAAAAAAATATCCCTTTGAAAGTTTAGGAGCAATCAAAAAAAAATTCCTAATCCAACATGCTCTCTATTCTTTAAATGAATATTTTTCTTTTCATAGTCATCCATAGACATAACATCCCCTTACCATAACCCTACTAACCAGTGGCGTATATAGAGATTATTTTTGGGAGGGGCCAAAACTGGGGGGGCTTGGGGTAATGGAAAAAATTGGAATTTTTTTAAGCAAAATGGTTAGTTTTTAACAATTTTAGTTCTTAAAATTTAAATTAAAGCTGACGTCTACTCTATCTATAATGTCGAGACAAACTAAAGATCTTTGAACATTTACTATACAAATTATTATTTGTATGTTTTAAATTTATCATCAAGCTCTTGTGTGAAGAGAAAAAGCTTCAAAGTGTAGGACCAGAACTAATGTCATTCACCACTCTGGTTCCTCTATAAATTCAGTCATTAACACTATTATTTATTTATTTATTTTATTTAAAGTCATGCCGACGGGTCGCAGAACAAGAGGTCAATAACCTAACTTTGAATCCAATTTTTTTACAAGAATACATTAACATCAGCAGATAGTATAGGACAAGGACTAACGTAATTCACCATTCTGGTTCCTGTATCTCCTTAAATTTAGGAATTGCAGCCATTTAAAGTCATACCGACGGGTCGCGGTAAAAGAGGTCAATAACCCAACTTTAAACTCAATTTTTTTAAACGAGACTGCATTACAAGAATACATTAACATCAGCAGATAGTATAGGACCAGGACTAACGTAATTCACCACTCTGGTTCCTGTATCTCCTTACATACAGCAATTTAAAGTCATGCCGATGGTTCGCGGTACAATAGGTCAATAACCCCAACTTTGAACTCAATTTTTTAATTTCAGAACACATCAACATCGGCAGGTAGTATAGGACCAGAAAGAACTAACGCAATTCACCACTCTGGTTCCTGTATCTCCTTACATTTAAGAATTACAGCCATTTCAAATCATTTCAAAAACGTCTGATAGCTCGGCATGTCACACAAAGTTTGAACCCCCCCTCTACATGACTTTAAATGGCTGTAGTTCCTAAATGTAAGCAGATACAGGAACCAGAGTGGTGAATTACGATAGTTCTGGTCCTATACTATCTGCCGATGTTAATGTCTTCTTGTAGCGCACTCTTATTATTTTGAAAATTGAGTTCAAAGTTGGAGTGACTGACATCTTTTACCGCGACCCGTTGGCATGACTTTAAATGGCTGTAATTCCTCAATGTAAGGAGATACAGGAACCAGAGTGGTGAATTACGTTATTCTGGTCCCATACTATCTGCCGATGTTAGTAGAGCTTGTTTGGGAGTCCTAAGTGAAAGATACCGGATAAAGTAATTGCAAATCATTATTGCTAGAAATCAATGAATTCTCTATATTTTGCTTGCCGTTGATAAGATCTTGCATATAATTTACCTAAATAATTCACACTGTTTATTTACCTAATTTTTCTTTTGCCCTTTAATTTCGGGGGGGGCCCGGGCCCCCTGGGCCCCCCCTTATATACGCCACTGCTACTAACACTAACACATCAAGAACATGTGGCAGATTATGTCCCAGTTGGTCCGGGCATGTCCAACGCTTCTGGCCAATTGGACAAAAAAGGAGGTAGCTAAGGTTATAGGTTCCTAAAGAGCTTGCCTACACTCCTGGACGAGCTGCGAATCGTTTTGCACAAAATACTACAACCTAGGTTCTGATTGAGAATTCGAAGAGGCTACCAAGCCACAAAACCCAAAATCATGTATAATTATATGAACCAAAGAATTAAAGTAAATTTTAGGTTTACTCACCAAGCCTCACCAAATTTTAGGTTATGAATGGACTCACACTTCAACTTGACTTGTATTCACTAAAACATGCTCAAATACATTATAAAAACTTGTCCGCAAATTACCTGTTTGGCATTTGAAATTAAGAAATTAACTCAATCAATGTTATCTGTTATTTAGTTTCTAAGACGACGAGAATCATTGATTTAATCAACAAGTTGCAGAATGTTATGTTATGTTCAAATTCAAGCAGACGATTTTGACAGTGACAGTGCTGCTTGTGACAGTCAGCTGGTCAAAGCCTTGTCAATAACGCAGAGTGTAAATTTAAATTATTTACGTCGGACTATAAATAATGGGCATTTATTATTTCCCAATGAAACGTAATAACGGAGGGAAATATCGTTAGAGCAGGATACTGTGTGACGTGAGTAAAGACAGTCTCTATATAAAGAATTACAGACGTTCCGATACTGGAAATGCAGTGGAAAAAATAAATGAATACACCGGCTAAATTAATGAGTAGGGGAAATGCTTATACCATAGAGTAATAATGAACTTCGTAAAGAGTTGTCACTTCCATGTTAACTCGGTGGTAAGGGGACAGTAGCGCTGTCTGATAAAAGTGCTACCATAGATAAAGGGATACAAAGTGTATCCCTTTATCTATGGTGCTACGAACTAAAAAGATCGATGCGATATATCGATCGTCGTCAATGCGATATATCAATCATCGTCGATACGATATTTCGATCATCGTCGATGCGATATTTCGATCATCGTCGATGCGATATATCGATCTTCGTCGTCTGCTTTGTTTATATTTTCGTTTTCTTGTTTTGTTTGCTAGAATTTCAATTTTAATGACTTTACCGATTTGTTTAGATTAAATTGATTAAGTACGTTTGTCACTAGTGCAAGTTGTTTCGCAAAATACTGTACTGAGTGATTCATATTGTGCTTAAAGCGTTGATAGAAAATAAATACGTAGATGTTTACATAAAAGCACTTAAAGTCAAAGTCAAAGTCAAAATCATTTTATTCAAGCAAATTATTATATTAATTACAGGCTCCCATGCGCCTAACATGGCGCGCGCGGTAGAAGAAAAATTACAATATTAATTTACATTCATACATAATGACAGCCAGCAGTGAGCAAATGAGTTTATTATGGTCTTATCAGTCCATGTAGATCATATTTTCAATTTTGCATGGAAGTAAAATTAATTAAAATAGAATTAATTAGCCTAGTTATTTGCAATAATTTATAAGGTAACAATATTTATATACTTATAAAAAACAACATATTTAAAATTTGAAAAAAATAACAATAACAAAAATAACATATATAAAATTTCAAATATTTAATAATAACCAAAGTTAACATAAATAAAATTTCTAAAAATTTAATAACAAAAATAACATATAAAATTTCAAAAAAAAAATAAAAAAATAACCACAGCAAGATAACAAGGTCAACATTCCCTTCCTGATGTATGCATATTTCAGGCAAGAACAAAGTTTTTAGCTTTCATCTTGAACTTTGGCTTGACCTCAAAATAAATATCGTTACCAGAGTTAGAAATTAGGCTATTAAATATTTATGGACCACAATAACTTAATTGTTTTCTACTTTTTTCTTTTGTAAAATTAGGTTCGTGCAAGGTTATACTCATTGCTCCTCTAGTCACTCTGTTGAATTGTCTAAGCTGAAATTGGTCCAAATATTTGTGTATAAACATTAACGTGCTATATCTGTAGATCTGATCAAAAGTTAATATATAAGTTAATATATTTTTTTCTAAGAACAAATGACTTACCCTATCCATTTTTCCAATTCCATAAATATTTCTAACAGCATGCCTTTGGCTCATAACAATTGGTTGTAACAGAGAGGGGTACGTACCACCAAAATGACAAATTCCAAAACGCATTACACTCTCAAACCACGCTAAATACATTTGTCTCAAATTGTTGCCATCTAGATAGCTTCTCATAAAATACAATGCATAATTTATTTTCCTAAGTTTGTTATTTAAATTAATCAAATGCTGGTCCCACTTCAAGTGCTGATCAATAAATAAACCCAAGTACTTAGTGTATTCTACAACTTCAATATTTTCACATACACACGTATATTTACATACACGTATATTTACATAAGTGACCATGGCAAAGGATATTCAAAAAATTTCTTATCTCAACCTTATCTAAGTTACAATCAAAAAAAGCTACACATTTTGATTTACTTACATTAATCAACAACTTGCTTTCAATAAGCCACTCTGACATTTTCTCTAAATCTGAATTTATGCTATTTTAAGGCTCTCTCTATCTGGGGCGGAACAGACCAGGGCAGTGTCATCAGCATAAGCAAATATCGTTGAATTTAGTTGTAGATGTAACATGTCATTGATATAAATTAAGAAAATTAAAGGACCAAGAATTCCTCCTTGAGCTGCTCCATATTGAAGCTGTACCACCTGGCTCAATACATTATTGATTTTCACAGCTTGTTTTCTGTTAGAGGAAAAAGATGTCAACCATGCCAGTGCTGGACCTCCTATACCATACTTCTTAAACTTGTTAATTAATATGTTTATATCTAGAACATCAAAAGCTTTTTGAAAATCTAAATAAATTGAAATAGCAAACCTTTTATCATCTACAGCTCTTGTTATGCAATCCAAATGCTTGAAAATTGCTAAATCTTACTAAGACTAACTTAATAAAAGTTAGTTTAGTTAATTTGTATTAAGTACTTTTATATAAACATCTACGTATTTATTTTCTATCAATAGCTTTAGGCACAATATGAATTAAGCAGTGTACAGTATTTCGCGAAACAACTTACACTAGTGGTAAGCGTACTTTAGGTTTTTTCCCACACTCAAATTAATTCCAACTCGTTTTGGTTGTATACACGTCGTGACAGAAAATCAGGGAAAACGGAATAGGAAGTTAGCAGATCGTTATCGTGGTTTTGATTGGCTGATTCAGTGAAGAAGAAGAAAGTCATGTTTTAAAACGACATCTAACTAAAGTGCTTCGAACTAACCCGCTCCAATAAGCTTACCACTTGGCTCCATTTAAGTGTCAGACCGGTGGCTTGTACCTTGGGTCGGTTTCGTTCTCTCATCCATAACTCAAAAGTTAGTCACGTTTTTGACTAGTTTCCAAGTTTAATAAATTAAACATGTTATCAGGACCTTGTGAAATTATTTAAGAATATAATCTTAATATTTACTATTTTAAAGTAATTTTTAAAATGTTTTGAATGAGTGTACCTTGGACTACATTAACTGTACCTTGGACTACATTAACAGTACCTTGGGCCACCTCGTATTGTACCTTGCAATTTATGTACTGTACCTTGGGCCGGCCCAAGGTGCAAGGTGTGTTTGTGACCCATGGCCCATGGTACAATGATAGTAGTCTAACATTGGTATAAACATTTTTTATGTTAAGTTATCTCGTGTTATCTCAACAAATAGTTCATCTAGAAAACTAATCATAATGTCATTTTATTTTATTTTTATATTTTTTTTGGTTGTGTCTACGCCAACGGTATTTTTACAGAAGAGATACACAAACGCTTTTAAGGGAAAGCGGTCCAAATAACCCCTCAAATTTGTGTGGGCATGCCAGGAATCAAACCCACGACCTCTTGAACTGAAGTCCAAGACGCAAACCGAGCAACACGCCCCACATTTTAAGCCTAAAAGAACTCTCTTTACTGAATCAAGTAATCCATAAAACATTTACATTAAGAATAATGAAGCTTTAACTAAGTCGAAAAATATTTACTTTTGCACTCGTTAAACAAACTTTCACTCATATCTAGACAACAACTAGGATTAGACATGTGAGCCTCAGCTGAGAAAGGTTCCTACAGGGATACCACTACACTGCTGCCTTCAAAACAAAAATTCCATGCATGGAGAGAGTAGTACCTGGAGTGGCCCAGCGACCACATAGTAGAAATAGACGGAACATAGCTATCTTACTTGTATTACAGCAAGTGAAGCCTGGGCAGCCATATTGTCTAGGTAAAGAAACATACAACGGCGTCTAAAACCGTGTAATCCGACAGTGCTCATGTTTCAAATCAAGGTCGTAGCCAATGGGGGGGGTTAGGGGGTCAGAACCCCCCCGAAATAGTAGAAATACATAGCATTGAAAACAAAGCAAATGGGGAGTGACAACTCCCCCCGAAATAGCCGAAACCCCCCAAAAAGCCCCTGAGCAAATGTAGAGGGGCCCGGAAACAGTTAAAAAGGGTCCAAAACGACGATAAAGGCGGCGGAAAGCACACACGCAAGTAAAAAAAAACCAAAAAATCACCTGCTGGCCTGCCCAAACCCCCCCCCCCCCCCCCCGAAAACATTTCCTGGCTACGGCTTTGTTTCAAATAACTCGTAGTTTATATCATTTTGCATTGAGGCTTAAGGTTGAATTTTGCATGTGGAGAGTCCTTTAGTTTGGAACAATAATAGTATCAATCATATTTCCAAAATATTTTTTTTCTATTTAAAAAAATTATATAAAGTCACAAGTTTTTATTCAGCTTTAAAACATGACATGAAAAAAGTAGTCGGCTGCTTTTTTTTTTTTTTGGTCACGCAAAATAAAAACGGTGGAAATTGTTGCTAAAGAGATGAATTTTTTAAAATCATATTTTTTGAAAAAATTAGCTGACTTAGTTTGGTCGATAACTTAGTTACTACGGGAGAGTTTATCCGTGCGGCGCCTGCATAAAAAAAAGTCAATCCTAAAAACTGTCATTTACAAAAATATAGTCTGTTATAAAAATACAAATGTGGTATCAAATTAAAGGTCTGAATCTCACAATTACTATGGTACCAATTGTAAATGGTTTAAAAGCAGTTTACAAATCATAGGAACGTTAAAGGTGTATTCCGTAGTGGCAGCTTCTTTAAAAAAATGTCGGGATAAGCTTCTAGACATCACACATCAGTGTTTCGATGTGTAAACTACCTGAAAAAATCTCTCAATGCACAAGATCAATGAATTTTAAGTATCCTGCCTGTCACAGAGATGATCATGCTCATGTATTAAAATAGTTATCACTATAGCACTCAATTTTCATTTATTTTTCTTGATATCCCTTAAATACCACTGCTGTCATTGAATAATAAGCCATTACTTACAAACCTGTTAGCTATGTCTTCTTTTTTATATCTTTATGTAAGATCAGACCAGTATTTTGTTTGATGAGCGCTGCTTAACGACTACATAAAGGGGAAAATTTCATCTGTTATGTATGTGAGAAATAAGAGGGGACCTAAAATTTATCCTTGAGAAACTCCGTGATTGTTAACAAACAGGCAGAACTTGGAATTATTTCTAGGGGAGGATATAGCTCCTTTTAACCAACATAAAAAAGGTGATAAAAGGATTGAATTAAGCGGCAGCAGTGCTGGTAAGACACATCGTACCTAAAGGGTTGAGCTGATTTGTTTATCCATCTATTAATGAGCCAATGAGCCTGGTGAATTAAAACAAGAAGTCACCAGTAATTACTTGGAATCAAGCAATCACTTGTTTTAGAGTGGGTAAACATAAGTTATCGCTTGTGATTGAAGCAATAAATTGTTGTTCAAGTAAACCCTTAATAAACATGTGAAAAACATGTGATTATACAAGTGAATGCTTGGATGATAAGCAGTTATTTATTTGCAAGCTCTCCTTTTTCCATGCTTGAAAGTGTCAAGATGGCTGGTTCTTAAGCTGATTTATACGTTGGGATTTATTTCAACTGCTTACTTGCATACAAGCTACTTTATCCGTGTAAACCCTTAATACACCCTAAGCAATCTGTTTTAAGCAATCAGTTGTTTTTATTTACATGACAATTGAAACCTTACTAGCAAGCAATTACATCTAAGTAATCGCTTACAACAGCTTAAAAGTAATAGCTCATTTTTATTTACCATGCTCTCTGCTCTGATGTTTACTTGTAAATCAGCTGGCTCTGACGGTTTTACCGTATGAAAAATCCTTGAAGGTGGCGTCGCCAGCTGTGGCCTTATTATTAGACTACAGCATGATGAAAATGCTCTTTATCTACTTTTAATTGTTATTCTTTACATTGTATTACCATTCAAGATGCCAACCACCAGTAAGAAGTATTTTACAGCAAATATGACCCATCCAGCTTGCCCGTTAACTGAAATTTATCAATCAATCAAATATTTTATCAATTAACCTTTTATATGGAATGTTATGCAATTAATCAGTTTACAATCAATATGTTTGGGTTGTTGAGGATAAACTAAAAGTAGTAGCATATAAGAATGCCTTAATCTAACGGGAGGGAAGCCCTTCATAGTGAAACTCGAACCAGACAGTGTTATGTAACTGAAACTCAGTCCTGCAGCCGTTGGCCAGTCATGTCTGTGTAATATGTGTCACAGGATGGGAAACCTGGATTGATCATAAACAATTGGTAAGTTTTTTAATGTAATAAATTAATCAAGTTAATAAATAGAAACTGTTATATCTTATAATTTACAATTCATATAACTTAGTTATTATTGAAAATTTAAAAAATCATATATTGATTAAAATTTTTACTATTTCAACTTTTGTGAACAATAAATTTTATTAATTTGTAAATGTATAGATTTTCCCAGTACAATTTTATGATAAATTTTAATATTGTTCGAGATAACATTTAAATGTGTAAAAGTTTTAATAATCGGTTTAATACCATGAATATAAAGTAATTATATCATAACCCTTATTTAAACTTTTTAGATTTTTTAAATTTAAATAGACACAATTGTATTCTGTAAAAAGTTTTTATATCTAACAAATCTTTTAAATTAAATTTATTTTAAACCTATTTGAAAGGAAGTGGATTTTATATAACACATATAAAGAAGAATATATCAAGCTATTTCCTTTCGAGGGAATTTATAAACAAGAGAAGCTGATAAAGCTTCTTCTCAAAATTAATAAACGGTATCAGGAAACTGACACATACTTTCTCCCTTCAAGTCATTTAAAACCAGAAAACATATTTAGTGAAATAAAACAAATTAACAATTAATAATCACACAAATATATACCAAATGTTATCAAAATCGGTTAGTAAATAACGGAGATATCGGTTTTTAAATATTTGCCATAAGAATAACATTGGACAACGTACTGCGTTTACCGCCGAACTAAAATATCAATTATCTCCGCAACCAGTTGACGTAAACTAATGATTCAAAATACTAGATTATTTAGTTTTTAGAGTCAAATTTAATGGTTGCAAGTATATTTTCTTTAGTGGTCACAGATTTTGTGAAATTTGAAAAATATGAATTTTTTAACACTTAAACCCCTATAACTTCTGAACCTAAATTTTTACAGACATGCGGGTGGTGTCATTTTGTTTGCCATCTTAAGCACTAAAAACCATGAAATTTTTATCAAAATCATTAGAGCCGTTTTTGAGAAATTAGGATTTTTGTAATTAATTTTTATGGGTTTTTATGGGGTAAATACCCTTAAAAATCAAAAATTCAAAAAAATGAAAAATACGCCTGGAGATACCACGGCTTTATACCTACATGCCAAATTTCATGAAAATCGGACCCCTGGTGTTGTCTCTAGCTTTGTTTACATCCACACACACACACACACACACACACACACACACACACACACACACACACACACACACACACACACACACATCCACACACACACACACACACAGACAGACAGACACGACGCCAAAAACCACTTTCTTGGATTCAGGGAGCACTAAAACAAATATATCCACTAACAACTCAAATTCTAAAATTTTGACGAAAACAATACTTTTCCCATATACTATGTATAGGGGGGAGAAAGTAAAAATATATATATATTTATCTTGAAAAATTTAATTAATTTTTACTTTCTCCCCCCTATACATAGTATATGGAGAAAGTATTGTTTTTGTCAAAATTTTCAAATTTGAGTTGTTAGTGGATATATTCATTTTAGTGCTCCCTAAATCCAAAAAAGTGGTTTTCGGCCTGGTGTGTGTGTGTGTGTGTGTGTGTGTGTGTGTGTGTGTGTGTGTGTGTGTGTGCGCGCGCGCGTGTGCGTGTGCGTGTGCGTGTGCGTGTGTGTGTGCGTGTGCGTGTGTGTGTGTGTGTGTGTGTGTGTGTGTGTGTGTGTGTGTGTGTGTGTGTGTGTGTGTGTGTGTGGATGAATGTGTGGATGTAAACAAAGCCAGAGACGACACTAGTGGTCCAGGCGTATTTTTCATTTTTTTGAATTTTTGATTTTTAAGGGTATTTACCCCATAAAACCCATAAAAAATGACAAAAATCCAAATTTCTAAAAAACAGCTCTAACGATTTTGATAAAATTTTCACGGTTTTAGGGCTTAAGATGACAAACAAAATGACACCACTCGCATCTCTGTAAAAATTCAAGTTCAGAAGTTATGGGGGTTTAAGTGTTAAAAAATTCACATTTTCCAAATTTCACAAAATTTATAACTTTTAAAGAAAATGATTGCACTGTTAAATTAGGCTTAAAAATAAAAATAAATAATCTAGTATTTTGAATTATCAGGCTACGTCAACTGGTTACGGAGACAATTGATATTTTAGTTTGGCGGTAAACGCAGTACGTTGTCCAATGTTATTCTTATGGGAAATTTTTTAAAACCGATATCTCCGTTATTTACTAATCGATTTTGATAAAATTTTGTACATATTTGTGTGATAAGTAATTGTTAATTTTTTTAAATTTCACTATATATATGTTTTCTGGTTTTCAACGACTTGAAGGGAGAAAGTATGTGTCAGTTTCCTGATACCGTTTATTATTTGAAAGAATAGTTATTCAAGGGTTGAAAACTTTAAACAGTTGCTATGTTTTATTTACACAATGTTAAAATTAATTATTTTTAATTACCTACTGAAAACTTATTTATTTTACTTAATTAATTTGACGGTTGGCGATAAAAAAAATCGCTTTTCACCGGTTCACAATTAATTAATTCTTGATGCAGTAAATTATTGAAGGATTAATGCATTAAATATTCATACTCGTCACAACCCATTGGATGACCTTGCATCATATAAGTGGCCTTCATCTTCAATAGGTTTACAATAGAATCAAGTTAAATGAAGTGCATTGGTGGCTTGATCAGTTCAAATAAAAATCAAATCAATTTTAACTTAGCATAGGTGACATTATTTTTATACTATCTGACTATCTTATTTTAAACATAGACTGGTAATAATAAGCTAAAAGTTCTGTAATCTGAAATAACAAATGGTGGATTATAATACTTAAAATTGATTGAAATTAAGGTTTTTTTGCCACCGTATTTAACAGCCCTTTTCTCATTAGTTATCTAAATCCATACTTAAGACAACAAATATATTATAGCGTTACAGAATATAATATGACCCAATTAATATAAAATTAGGATATAAAATGTTTTTAATAAATTTTCCCACCTCTGCCTCTCATCTTTTATCTTGTTTGATCGAATGCATTTTTGCAGACTTTATAAATGATGATGGGATTAAAACACATTGCTAATGCCAGTAGCTATATAGTCTAGGCCCATTTGAAGCAAAACCCCTCTCTAAAACGATGCAAGAAGCAAATCATGTATCGGCTCGGGAAACAACGTTTTTAGGGTATATCGACCCCCCTGAGTACGAATCTGCCTGTTGCCAAGCCGGATTTTGGACCGGAAGTGTGTAATCCAAGATGGCGGCCAAAACTCTATTTTCCTATATCTCCCTTGTTCATTGGCTTAAAACCATGATCAAAACGTCTAATTAGGGGTTTTAGGATGCCTAACACACTGCAATACTCAAAATTTAATTTTACTAAAGTTTCAATGCTTAGGTTTCAAGATGGCCGCCAAGGCCCACATTTAAGAAATTTATTTTTTTAAATATAGGATGCATTTTATGTTGCACTTGGGGGAACCACGTTTTTAGGGTACATCGACCCCCCTGAGTACGAATATATCTGTGGCCAAGCCGGAATAGGAACCGGAACGGCGGTATCCAAGATGGCGGCCAATATATGAAGCCCTATACAGTATCTCCCTTGTTTATTGCCCTAAAATAACGATCGAGACATCATATTAGCGGTTCTTCCGGATGCCTAGCACATTGCAGCGCTAAAAATTTAATTCGGCATAAAGTTTCAAGGCACAGGACCGGAAATGCGGTATGCAAGTTGGCGGCCAATATATGATGCCCTATAGCTCCCTTATTTATTGGCTTAAATTAACGATACAAACATCAAATTAGAGGTTTTTTGGGATGCCCTATAGCTCCCTTATTTATTGGCTTAAATTAACGATACAAACGTCAAATTAGAGGTTTTTTGGGATGCCTAGCACATTGCAGTGCTCAAAATGTGGTTTTAGTTTCGGGACATACTTCCAAGATGGCCGCCATCAGGTCTACTCCTGCGGTCTACCCGCGATCTGCAAATCTTCACAATCGCTTTTTCCACCCTTGGACTTCTATTCACCAATTACTTACCAAAAAAGTGGTGTCATTTTGTTTACAAGTGGTGTTGGCCTAAAAGTGTATTAGTTTAGAAATGAACAGAGAGTGCACTTATTGTTGTTGAAAAGGTTTGTTTTAAAATGAACAGAGTGCAGTTACTTGCGTTATTGTTATATCGTCATCGAGCGGAAAAAGAGGCTAATAAGGCGAAAAAAAAGGCTAATTTGGGTTCATCCTATTAATGAAAGAAGAGAGGATGTTGGAGCGTTCTACACTTTATTTCCAGACTTATGAAATGATGAGGACAAAATTTTTAATTTCAGTATGTTGATTTCGTCATTTGACGAATTGCACGAACGGATTAAGGACAAAATCTAGTGTCTTCTTATCCCACAGAACGGGCGTCTCTTGAACCAAATGAATCAACAATTCGTTGTATATCTCAAATTCTTGAGCTTCAGCCATGCCTCTTTAATGTTGAGACTATAATCTCGAAAGCTGTTTGAAACAAACACCAGCCCAGGCAAAAACAATGTGCAATGTCAAGCGGATCCAAGCGGACAGCGGCAGATAAACCGATGCGTGTGTACTGTATACGCGTGCATTTAGTCACATATTCCACTGTTTCGGCGGAGGTGGAAAAAATATAGTGGCAGCGGACGGCTGCACAGCTACCGTCAGCCGTAAAAAAACCGATCGCTTATTTTCCCGTCCAAAGTGTACGTTTCTGTATTCCTTCACGCCACTGTTGGTCGACAGCAGAAAATCCGTGGCGGACAAAACCGCCGTGTGTGTCCCCGGCCGAAGATGTAACTTGCAAGTAATTGGTGAATAGAAGAGCAAGGGCGGAAAAAGCGATTATGAAGATTTGCAGATCGCGGGTAGACGGCAGGAGTAGATAAGTCATAAGTCATTTATTTAGCCAGTTTAACAATAAATTGCGTTAGCCAAGTCAAATCATACAATATTTCTTATATCAAGCAAGAATAACTAAAAAATATTTTTTACCATGTTACAAGCATCTGTAACAATTAAAAACCATCAATGAATATTTACAGGTCAAGGCAATTCAAAGACTACCAGTCAGTAATCACGGACGCTGTAAAGGACCATTTCCAGCAAGAAGGATTTTAATGGCGGCAATCTTGGAAGTACTGTATGTCCCGAAACTAAAACCACATTTTGAGCACTGCAATGTGCTAGGCATCCCAAAAAACCTCTAATTTTACGTTTGTATCGTTAATTTAAGCCAATAAACAAGGGAGATATAGGGCATCATATATTGGCCGCCATCTTGCATACCGCACTTCGGGTCCTATGCCTTGAAACTTTATGCTGAATTAAATTTTGAGCGCTGCAATGTGCTGGGCATCCGGAAGAACCGCTAATATGACGTTTTGATCGGTATTTTAGGGCAATAAACCAGGGAGATATAGGGCTTCATATATTGGCCGCCATCTTGGATACCGCACTTCCGGTTCCTATTCCGGCTTAGCCACAGATATATTCGTACTCAGAGGGGTCGATGTACCCTAAAAACGTGGTTCCCCCAAGTGCAACATAAAATGCATCCTATATTAAAAGAAATCTTAAATGAGGGCCTTGGCGGCCATCTTGAAACCTATGCATTGAAACTTAAGTAAAATTAAATTTTGAGTATTGCAATGTGTTAGGCATCCTAAAAAACCCCTAATTAGACGTTTTGATCATGGCTTTAAGCCAATGAACAAGGGAGATATAGGAAAATAGAGTTTTGGCCGCCATCTTGGATTACACACTTCCGGTCCAAAATCTGGCTTGGCAACAGGCAGATTCGTACTCAGGGGGGTCGATATACCCTGAAAACATTGTTTCCCGAGCTGATACATGATTTGCTTCTTGCATGATTTTTAAATTTAAATGTGCCTAGACTAATAAGCCCTAGTGGAACAGACGTGTCATTGGTGAACAATAGTAATTTCCCTCCCTTCCCCACTTCCGATCCATTTTGTTCGTTTCCAAGTATTTTATTGTTTGTAATCAGTATTTGGAAAATCGACACTTCAGGTGGGATTAATATGTTCTTTTAGCTGTCTTATAAAAATACTACTCGATCTATGCTCATAAACTGGTTCTTTTAAGTGAACACACTTACAATATTTGTAAGTGTGCACACTTATCATATTTGGGGACGAACATGTTTGCTGAAGACTAAATTATTTGTCAAATAATAAAGCAGTGTTCAACAAATATATTATCAAATAGTGCAGATACACTAAAAAATTTACTTTCTCACTTCAATAATGTGAGGCTAATTAATCATCAACCAAAAAATAGTTTGGGTAAACAGTGCTTTTCAAATTTTTATAAGTGTAAGCATTCTTTTTCTCTCACAATTAAATAAAAATTGATTCTCAATGATTTAAGACTCAAGCTTAAGACTCTGAAGCCTTAAAGACTTGTTTTGGCATCTGATTTTTTTCAAAAAGTGATCATGAGAAACATTTCATATCTCAGGGTTTGGGACAGCCCCTAAATTACATAATGCCCAGAAGGGAGGTTTTCAGCAGTGTTACACATCGTTATAGGGTACGGTGGGGGGATGGGGGGTTCTATGCATTGCTACTTAACTGTTAAACCTCAACAATTGAGGTTTAAGTTTATAAATTCATTCAACAATTTTTCTACCTTCCCTTTAAAAAAAGCGTCAAAAAATGTTGTTAATATTTTGTCTTCCAATAAAAGAATAAGTGGAACAAATTGTGGCCAATCTCCATCATAATTACAAATATGCAATTTTGGTAAAAAAGGATGACTAAGTGGTTCACAAGCGGTAGGAGAGCTGCACGGTACATGGGGTGCATGGGGGGACGAGGGTGACAGCACAGCGTTACATGATTTTTGAGAGGAGTTAGTGTCACCATTACAAGGAGGAGGGGATTTTGAAAAGGCCAATTTCACCAAAAAATTTTCCCCAAATAAGCTATTTAATAATAACTATATACAAAAAACTCATCATAAAAGACATCATTTTCTTGTCAATCAAGCAAGAACTTATAGTGATAACAGTGGCATCGCACAAAAACATTCTGCGGAGGAGGTCATCTGATTTTCAAACTGTTGACCTTGAACTTCCCTACCCTTCAATCTGGTTTCCCTAACTGAAACCATTCAATTTAAACACAGAAATTAATCTGTAAAATGATTTTTGATCACACACTTTTAAAGACCTTAACAGTTGGAAAATTTGGTATTCCAAAATTGCCATGTGTAATTTACTGGATGCTTAAAGTGTCATGAGCCATGACACTTTAACAAAATGGATCGGAAGTGGGGAAGGGAGGGAAATTACTATTGTTCACCAATGACACGTCTGTTCCACTAGGGCTTATTAGTCTAGGCACATTTAAATTTAAAAATCATGCAAGAAGCAAATCATGTATCGGCTCGTCTGTGTGTGATCATCATACTTTGGAATTTAAGCTTAACCAAAAATTGAATAGTACACAATAGTACAGCATTTTAATGTCATTTAGTAACAGTCAATTAGATTTACTTTTACCAATTGTACTCTATGTTGATTTCATAGAAAGATAGTTGGGAATTCAAGAGCTAAGAGTAGTAAGAGTAGAAAAAATTGATTATTGTTGAATTAGTATTATAGAAATCTATATGTGGTATTAAAATTACTGCAAAATATACAAATAAAGTTTTAGTTTAAACTGAATTAATTGTGCAATTTACATTCAATGTTTATTACAATTTTTTAAATAGTGTCTGGAAATTCCCAATTTTTTTATGTTCAAATTCTAGGGGTAGGATCCCCCCCCCTCACCTCTCCCTGAGCAACGCACCTAGTGATAAAAATATGCAGTAGGTTTTGAGGGCTTTCCCATGTCCTTCCATCATTGTCAAAGTAACATAGAAGCTGTTCCAAAGTTCCTGCAGGCATAAGAGAATTCCTATTCTATCAAAAATATGTTAAAGTTTAATACCCTCAAAAAATGATGACCAAGTTTTAAAAGAATATTGGTTAGGGCATGCATCTTGTGTTCTAGTGAGAAGTGTGTTTTCAAGGCTGAGTATTCACTCTATTATATTTATGATCTTCTTTATCTATTCCTTGTTATGTATACAAGGCAAAGACAGACGTAACCAGTAATATTGCAAATTAATTGTGAAGGTATTCAGTGAAATTTGAATTGCTTTATTCTTAATATTCATCAACATTAATCAAGTGTCGGCATTATTTTTTGACTGTATATTTTAGTTTTCTTTTGTTGCTGGGTTTGCACTGTGGGAGAGTGATGGAAAACAATAAGTGAGGTGTAAAAATCAATACATGTGTTAGAATAGTGGGAACAGATTAAAAATCAAACATATTGAAATCGACATATATCAAAATTCTTTAAAGTGTCTGACTAATTATTATTAAGTTTTTATTCTGAAATAAATTGACAAATGTTAGAAGTTGCAATGTCAAACAACACAGACTCTTTCAAAGAGAAAATAAGTGACTCGCCCACATTAGGAAAATCATCAAAAATTCCAGTTTCTAAAGTCTTTTATGATAAAAAAATTGTTTCTGTGAGGGGTTTTAAATTTTCTCGTGATCCAAATGAAGATAAAGTGAAAAAGAAAACCCCAGATGATGAAAAAAGTCCAGCAAACAAAGAAGAGATTATTCTTAAAGTGCCAAAGAAAACCTATGAACCTTCGAATTCAACAGTCATATTTAGTCCTGTCTTCAAAGAAAAATGTGAAGACAAAAAAACTGCAGGTATTATTTCAAAATTTTCCAAAAAACTTTCAAAGACCACATCAAGGCTTAGGAAGAAAATTAAATCTAAATGTTCAGCTTATTATTATGGAAACCAAAAGAAGTCACCTTTGAAAGTAAAAATGGTTTCGAGTTCTGTGCATTATAGATCATTAACTTCAGGGAAAGTGATGAAGAAAAAAGAGCAGCAAATTCGGCATATTTGGATGCCTGTAGAATCTCTTTCATCATTGGATGATAAGGATTGGCGTCCCTTCATGAAGGGTAAAATCTCACTAATTTGTTTGTCGTGTGTTTTGCAAGCTGGCAAGTGGCTTACAGCTTCAATTCTTTTCATTTTTGTGTCCTCCTTTTTACAGCCAAAAAATAGATGGACAATTTTTCAGTTACTAAAACTGTATACTAATAAATGCTGCTCCAATGTCACTTAGGTACCAGCAACTAATCTACTTAACTAAAGTTTTCATCGGTATTTATTGATCTTCTGCCATATAATATAAAATCAGATACAGTTCGCGCATTATATCTCCGGCTATGACCAAATCAGCTGCTTGCAAGGCGCGGGGGGGGGGAGGGGGTACTTTTCTGAAAACATTTTTCTACAGTCCCGCTGTTCGTCAAACGCAGTGTTTACCAAAATCATATGATTAAAATATCATGTGATACGGTTAGTAGCGAAGTAGTCATAGCCGGAGATATAATGCGCGAACTGTATTTAAAATTTTTTAACATTTGAAATTTATTCATCTTCTCATCCAATATTTTTGAAGAATATTTTTTAGCTTATTTGTGAAAGTTTTGAATTACCTGTTTATTGATAAGTTTTACCAGTTAAAACACCACCAGATAAAATATTTCAAATTTTTTTATAATTTAACATCCATTAAAACACTCTAATAGTGACTTTTATTTTTGTTTTTTATAAAGACAATTAATTCTAAGTACCAAAATACAGAGCCTTGCTCAGTAGTTCATTATTTCGACCAGTTTTACTCGTAGTATAATTCTTGTCCTTTTTGCAGTCATAAAATATATGACAAGCCATTGGTGTCGCACCAAAAAATTCAAGGAAGGGGAGGTTACCTGATTTTTCCAACTCTTTACCTTGAATTTCCCAACTCTTGAATCTGACTTTTCCAAATGAAACTATTCAAAATAAACACGCTTATTTATTGGAAATTTTTTTTATCATGCACCCTTAAAGACTTGAAGCTTTGGGAAATCTGGTACTATTCCAAAATTGTGTAAGTACTGAATGCATAGTGTCATGAACGCACACCGAAACACTACACTTTTTTGGTATGTGCGTGATCTTCATACTTTGGAATCGAAGCTTAACCAAAAATTGAACAGTAGCCTACACAATATTACAGTACTTAACTTACTGGGATAATCATATAGAATATGTGATTTAAAAAATTAGCTCTTGCATATATGGACTAAGACATATGGCTCCTCTCTGTAATTATCAGTGTTAAGGGATATATCTTTTGCTCTCATTCTCTCTCACATAGCTTATTGCATTTGTTTGTATGATTGTATGGTTGAACCTCAAAGAATAATCTGGATGAAATTCTAAAATTATAAAAAAAGCTATTAGAATTATGTTAAAATCAAAACCAGAATATTCAGTGAAAAATTTGTTTAAAGATTTAAATATTTTGACTGTATTTGGACTTCATACCTTGGAATGTATATTATTTTTCAAGAATTTCATAAATAAGACAGATTTAGACCTAGACCCTCATCGGTACAATACAAGAAGAAGAAATGAAACCAATTTGAGTATACACAGATTAGCATTCTATTAGAAAAAAATACATAAATGGGAAACAAATTTTTTAAAGCACTACCATTTGAATTAAGAAAAGAAACTGTGCAAAATTTAAAAAATAATCTTATTAACAAAGCTATGTATACTTTTGAAGAGTTTTACAATTAAGAAAAAAATTGTATTCACCATTATTTTTTTAGCTTTTGACACCATTTATCGTACCTTATGCAATGATAAATAAAGATTTTTGGATTTGATTTGATTTGATTGAACGATATTAAACGCTAAAGTTATATTTACTTTGACCAGTTGTACTGTAGGTTGATTTACTGAAAAGATAGTTTGGAATTTTAAAACTGATAGTAAAAAGAGAAGAGAAATTTGATTTTCTTTTAAGTAGGACTAGAGTATTAGAGTAATTTAAATTTTGTTACAAAATTACTGTAAAATATTCAAAGAAAGCTGATTCAAAGAAATATTTAATTTAAACTGATCAAGTTCTTGCAATTTACGTCCAATTTCAGTTCAATTTTTTCAGCTAGCTGCCTGGAAATTCCCATTTTTTTCATTCAAATTCCAGGAGGGGAGGCTCCCCCTCTACCCTCTCCCAGAGCGACACCCATTTGACAAGCTTTAGATTTGTTTATGTTTACATTTTTCGTAGCGATTTCATTGCCAACCCATGACCCGATGTTAAAATTTCCCTACTATCAAATTAACCTTTTTGCATAGTTAGATTTTGTCTGACCCCGTAAATTGTGTGCCAGTAGCCAAGATATTTACGCATTGTTTTCCGGTTGGGAGCTCAAATAATGATGCACGTGGTTACTAAAATCTAACTTTATTGCAACAATTCAACGGTTTAACTACAAATTGACATGTGAACATTAACCCTATCCAAACCTGATTAAATCTTCAAAATAAAGGCCTAATATTGGGGGATAGAGAACGCGAACCACCGCATGGGCCGACCGACGCGGCGGAGCAGCACGGTGCGCCATGGACAACGCACATGCACTCGAGTCAACTCTCCGATTAAATGTGTTCAGGCTCAGCGGCAATGACCCGCTGACGCAGCTTGACCCATGTGAACCATGCTGCTGAACCCACACGAGTGCCTTACGGCGTACTTGATTTTAGTTTAATAACTTTCTGTACAATTGTCCAAGAGACCCAATGTCAGTCTCCGGGCTCACTATCAATAAACTAGGACTGGCGTTCCTTCAAGTATGATAAGATTATTATCTTTAAATAATCCATTAACAATATATAATATGTGGTGTCCTAATTTAAGGAGCTATCCACAAATACAGTTTTGGGGGTGGGTCATCACAATTGCAAAGTGAATGTTATTGAGTAAAAAAACAACTTATTTTCAAAATTTTAAGAAATACTTGGAGTCATTTTTAACTTTTTTTGTGCAAACAAACAAGCAAGCATTAAACTATAGCATGAGCAATGTATGCTTTCTTGTATACTTGCTCAACTATCTCAAAAATCGATCTCACATCTATTTATTTATTGTTCTATCCTGTTTCTTCATGTGTCTTTTACACTTTTACTCACAGCAATTAAATAGGATATTGAGTTTTGGTAAAGTTACTCCAATTTTCACTGAAATTCCCATTTCATCAAAATTTTTTGGGATCCGACCATGGGTCAGCCTAAAATTAGTTTGGATTGCAGAGTTACACAATTTGTTGTTGTGCCTCAAAATTGCCTAGTAATGTGTGTTAACAGTTCTAACTTTAAAACATTTTCATACAAACCACCCTTTAGGTATATTTATCAACAGAATCCCCCTAAAATAAATTCGGGGTATGCCAATGGGCACGTTCACAGTGTACTTACATGACCATCTGCAGTAATAAGGCCACGGCCTTCGAACTGGCAACTCCGCTTTCCAAGGGTTTTTTGCATGGTAAAAACTCTTACAGATCCAACTATTTTTAAATAAACAAAAGATAATGCCATAAGAGAGTATGGATTAACAAATCAGCTGAACCCTTAGACGCATTGTTGCCATTTACTAGCTCCGCGGCCTATTTACTAGGGAAGGCTATAGTATTTATCAATTATATTTTTTTCTTTTTAGCTTGTAGTCAGCTGGTGAACTTATAAATAAATCCAAAGGCTTTTAAGGAGTGTTGTATTTTAAATACAATTTGCACACACAATAATAGAGTGACAATTCCGCTCTATATCCAAAACCACTCTATTTCATCTCATTGCCAGCCTATCATACATTTATTTCTCAAAGCTTTTAAAAGTGGTGGTGTCCAATTAAAATTCCGCCAAATGCAAATGAGCTGATTTCAATAGTATTTTGCTACCTAAAAATCAAATTTTTAATTATTCAAACCTAGAGGAGAACAAAGTGACTGTGAGTCAAAAGTGAGGCCCTACAATAACTTGATATGCCGTACAAAACGTTTGATGTGGAAAATTCCATTGCAAGCAAAGGTGTTGCTGATCCATCTCAACGTGACACCTGCCCCCATGCAGCAGCAGCAACTTCAAAGAACTTTGCTGCTTTAAGTGGGACATTTCCAGACAAAACATGTATAACATTTATCCGTCCTTAAACCTTCTTTTTCAAGTTTAAGGGAATTTTTAATTGGGATTGTGTTTGCATATGGTAAGGATCTTAAAGAAGCAACATTAACAGATCAGATCCACTCGGCGGGATTTTCAAAGGACACATCGTTTTGAAATTTGAAATGCTGAAAGAATGAAATTCGTAATCGATCAGCAACAAAACTAGGCTCAAATTGAGACCTAGAGTGGACCTTTAGACTGCACACTCAGTTGTAGAGGTAGGGCAAGAGAGCTAGATGAACAGAGCAAAAGTTCTTTACTTTCTGGATGACCCTCGTACCTTGATATACAAATAACTTTTAACTTAAATTATCTTGATTCTGTGATTTAAAACATGGAACTACATCAAACCAAGTAAAATTAGCACCAGAAAATTGTTTTTTAAGAGTAATTTACTAATTTACTCACAAGCAATCTTATTCTTAATGATACTGACCTTAATTTATTTTCAGGTAACATGGAAAATGGATTGAAATTGAAAAATGGACTGGTACCCCCGAAAGAAAACACTCCTTTGGTTTTCCTCAGTGATCGGAAACTCCCTCTCACACAAAAACTTGCTTACGGCCTTGGACACTTCCACAACGACATATGTGCTGCAATATGGTTCACTTACGCTCTTATATTCATGCAGCTGGTCGCAGAACTGGGACCAGTGTATGCAGGCTTTTTACTGTTTATCGGTGAGTTCACAAATTTGCATGTTCTTTTTCCTAATGTTTTAAAATTCATTTTATTATCCCCTAATTACTGGATATTCATCCAAATAATTTAAGAATTTTATATTAAAAATTCATTTGATTGTTTATTTTATGGCTGAGTTGAACTAAAGATTATTTGTCGCTAAACCTCTCAAACTAAAATCTAGAACTTCTCAGTTGCTATGGTACATTTTTCTGCAGTTTCAAAATATAAAAATGTGCTTAAATTAATAAGAAACATCATCATGTTCACAATAGTCATATTTAAACATGGATATTGCATTTCATGTTATGTAAAAATGGGCATTCATAAGCAGTGAAGCTGTAATATATATTTATATATCGTAGTTGAGTTTATTCTCCTACGTTGGCTGAGATGGTACTCTGGAAACTGAGTAAGGTGTAGTACAGTAACAGCTGGAATCAGAGGCGGATTTGGAAATTTGCCGCCCCTGGGCTACACAGGGGGAGTAGGGCCGGCGGGGGGATTTCCGGCTCGGCAAAAGTGTTGACCTTTTTTTTTTTACTCACGCTTGTGCTTTTTGAACCCGTTGTGGTCCTTTTGGACCGTTTTTACCTGTTCCGGGCCCTAAGCAAGGCTATTTCTACAATTTCAGGGGGGGGGTTTGTGACTTCTCTCTCTAATTTGCCGCCCCCCCAAATTCTGCTGCCCTGGGCTATAGCCCTTTAAGCCCATATGTAAATCCACCCCTGGCTGGAATCTACTGTCTATCTATACCTAATGAGACAAAACCACGTCGAAACTGCTTCCGGTGGTTACCTTTGCACATACACTCGGACGACCTGCACCTTAAAATCGGACGATCCATCTGTGATTTCAAGCATCGTGTGCTTCTTCGCACTCCTGACGAGAGACAGACATCTCGATATGCAACAAAGGAGTAAATAAATGCGAGCTGACGACATCCCATCTGGATGTGTTGTTAGTCACAGTAATCTGTGACCACTGCAGCATTTGCTACAAGGGGTGGTTGTACCATACGAACCTGGTAAAATAGGTTACTGCTCTAACATTTCTTCACTGACATCCCCACTACTGGGCGAACTAAGCGGTAGTCTCTGCACAGTAAATACATCGCTGCTGGGTATACAAAGTGATAAGGTAAGCCTGTCGCTACTGGACGAACCAAGCAATGTGCAATGACAATGTCTCCTTCGTTTTCCATGCGCAGTTTCCGATTCCATTGAAAGATATGGTTTTTTGCTCTGCGATACCAAAAGTGATTCCCCGTATGGACATACTAAAGTAGTGTTGGCACCACTACACTGCTATACAGCCAGCCCTCTTGCGAAAGCTTGGGTGGCAAAGGTACAGTTGTACCGCCAAGTTTAAAGAGTAATTGTTTTCCTGAAAAATGGAACGCTACTAAAGTCACCCCGATTCTTAAAAGCGGAAAGGAGACGAGTATAATAAACCACAGACCTGTTGCAGTATTATCCGTACCTGCAAAAATATTTGAAATCATAATTCATAAGTATTTGTTTAACCACTTTAAGCCATATTTGTCTCCCATTCAGCATGGATCTATACCGGGGCGATCAGTAATTACTAATTTATTGTCTTTCACTAAATATATTTCTTCTGGTTTAGATTTGATGACTCAGACAGATTGTATCTTCCTCAACCTGGCGAAGGAATTTGTCAAGGTAGATCATTTAATACTATTACGTAAATTGCACTACTATGGTGTATCATCCAATTTGATTAACTTCTTCAAAACATATTTGGTTAATAGGAAGCAATATGTGTGTTATAAGGGTTTTACATCATCTACATTCACTGTGCAGTCTGGGGTACCGCGAGGATCCAATTTAGGCCCTTGCTTGTTTACAATTATGATAAACGATCTGAGTGATCATATAAAAACGGTGAAGGCTTTATTGTTTGCAGGTGATTTAAAATTATTTAAGCATATTCGTAACTACAGCGATACAATCTCTTTACAAAATGACCTCAATATGATACATAAATGGAGCTTGGAGAATAAATTAAGTTTTAATGTGGATTCATATACCATTCCATATATGATATTTTACAGATTTTTGACATAGAAAGCCTTTTCTTGAGGAGAGCGGTCTTGGGACAGATGTTCCTCCGTGGCCTGGTACGGGGACGGGTAGATGACTCTGAAAGTTTAGGGACCATCTTATCGAGTGCCAAATTTCAACAGTAGGAGTAGGCTGTTATTTAGCTTGCCTCATACTCGTACGGCGGCGCATGCATCCTTCCCTTTGTTCCGGATGATGAGAATGTATAATTCAATGATTGCAGAGGGCAGTGATATTGATATTTTTCTTGAATCATCTTTTAGTTTGAATGAATGAATGAATGAATGAATGAAAATGAATGAATGAATGAATGAATGAATGAAAATGCTTCTTTATTGTGGCGAACATTAGGACCACATGGTCCTTTCTTACAGTTAACCACTAATAATAATTACATGATTATAAATAATTTACAATAACAAATACTTATAAAAAAAACTGGTATATATCATAGTAAAACTTAACAATAATGAAGAAAAAAATAAATCCCTAGAGATTTTAGTTTCAAAATAAAATACCTTAATTTTCTTAAAGGTCATGTTTACCTAATATTGAATAATTTAAATATTCTTATTGTCAAAATTGAGTGAATTTAGATTTTTGTATTTTAGTTCTTTAATTTGTTTAAATAATGTGTAATATCAACGTATTTCTAATTGAAAGGTGTTTAGTTTCATTGTTTTGTTTTACAATGATAAGTAAGATTATTTAGGGGTTTCATTTTAGTATTTTCAAAATTTTTTCATTTCAATTTAGTATTTTTCATTTGTTAATCATAAATGTTGTTTAGTATTATAAGTTAGTCTATTGTCTCCAGATTTCTTTAACATTTAATATTATGTATAGTGCTGTGTGAGGACTCTTTTGCTACACTCAACCTACATCAAAAAACTTAGTACACCATAAATGTTGTTTAGTATTATAAGTTAGTCTATTGTCTCCAGATTTCTTTAACATTTAATATTAGATTCAGATTCAGATTCAGATTCAATATTCATTATTCATCATTGAAAACAGCAATGTATACATTGAATAGAGTCAATTCCATTATACAGGTTAATATTATATTTACAACAGATAAAAATACTTTTCACAAACCAAAATATTATTAAATAATATACAATTGTTTAACTTATTTTCCTATAGCTTAAATACTAACCCTTTTTAAATTCCTCAAGGTTGTATACAACCAAATCTACCAAATATGTCTTTAATAATTGATTAAATTTTTTTTAAATCAGTTTCTTTTTTTATAAAGCCAGGAATATATTTAATAAAATATTTACCACCATACATAGTTTTCTTTTGGAATGTTTCTAATCTATGTTGTGGGAGGGGCTCCAACTTATTTCGGGTGTTGTAGCTGTGAATTGGGACTATACTATTACTTTGATTTAAACTTTTTGTATAAACTATAGTGTCGTATATGTAGAGGCCATAAACTGTTATTATTTTCAATTTCCTAAAATGTTCTCTAGTTGATTCTTGATAATTTAGTTTTAAAATTGTTCTAATTTTTTTTTGAATTTTCAATATTTCATCCAGATTGCCTTTCTTAGTTGCCCCATATACACTCAACCCGTATGCAATGTGGTTGTGCACAAGAGCAAAGTATATTGTACGCAAATTTTCAATGTTACATAATTTTGACATTTTCCTAATTGCATATAAACCAGAATTTGCTTTTCTTAAAACATGATTGACATGATTACCTATCCCATGATGAATTACAGTCAAGTTCAATACCCAAAAATTTTGTTTGGTCAATTATTTCAACTTGTTCATTTTTTAAAAATAATTTGGGGGGTGATGCAATTCCTACTTTGCTTTGTTTTGAAACAAACAGCTTTCGATTTTTCAGGATTCACACTTAAATTATGATTCTCAAAAAATGTCTCCAAGCTATCCAATTCTCTTTTTGACACCATTTCTATATCCCCTTGTGTTTTGCCAAATATTGTTAAGTTAGCATTGTCTACAAAAAGACAAAGGCTAGAGGATGGAAAATAGTTTAATCCCTATATTGTTTATATAACATAAAATAAGGAGAAGACCTAAATTGGATCCTTGAGGGACTCCAAATTTGACTTTATTTAAGGTAGACCTAAATTTTAAAATTTTGTTAAAACTAGTGACTTGAGTTATGTCTACTAACTGTTGCCTGTTAAAAACATAGGATTTAAACCAGTCTAATGCTACACCTGTTATTCCCAGTTCTTGTATTGGAAATTAATTTTGAATGACAAACGCTGTCGAAAGCCTTAGACAAATCCATAAATATGCCCACTACTTACTCCCCTTTATCTATTGAGTCTATTATGTATAGTGCTGTGTGAGGACACTCAACCTACATCAAAAAACTTTATATTAGTTTTAACTGCTTTAATGTAATTGGGTTTTGTAACCTGTTTTAAAGCAAGAAAATACAATAAAATAAATAAATAAACAGTGGAAGCTGTTTCAACGTTGTTTCATCTCATCTGGTACAGATAGACAGCAGATTCCAGCTGTCACTGTACTACAGCGTACTCAGTTTCCAAAGTACCATCTCAGCCAGCGTAGAAGAATAAACTCAACTACGACAAACATCCTTGCTAAGAAAGACCATGGGCGGTTCAACTGACGTCCATCTCAGTGGAATATATAAATTATAAGTTAATGAGAAATAAAGGATATTTTAGTCTTCCATTTTCTTTTTAAATTTTCTAGGACAAGCTGTTGATGCCGTATCAACCCCAGTAGCTGGTTACTTATTGGACAGAACTGTCAACAGGAAGCGATGGCATTTGATTGGTAAGTTGATTTATATATTTTTCCATAACTATTAATAAAACAACTAGTATTCCTATCAAGCTTTTTTAGCGAATTTCCCCTACAGGGAAGAAGCTGTTACCGTAGTACTCATGGTAAGACCTAAGACCCAGATCATGATAACTTTTTGTTTTGGGGTCCCCAGAAGCAAAAAACACCGTTCATTCGAATTTATATATATATATACACACAGGGTGAGTCAAACCACCAGTCCCCCTATTGCAACGGGAGAACGGTTTAACGTAGAAACGCCAAATAAAATTATTCCCCACTAATTTGCCTGTAAAGAATTCATTAAAAATATTTTCATCGCGAATTATCTACAAGGTGTTCCAGAAATGAAGGTCATGAGTTTGAATCTCCAAATTTTCTTATGTAAACCTACAGCAAATTTTACATCATTTTAAAGGTCTTGTTAAAAGAAACACTTTGGTGGAAACAGAACTAAATTATCTCAATCCGTTTCAAAATGGCGATCATTTTTGTGAAAATTTTCGATATTTACGGAAACCCCTGTATTTTCTAAACCATTAAATATTTTTCAGTTCTGATTCGAAATCCTTAATCCTTGGTAACTCAGCTTTACTACGATATGTCACATGACAATGTTTTGATAATATCCAATTTTCAGAAAAAAATTAATTTTTTAAATGTTGGTAGCCTTGAAAATCGAAAAATTCAAATAGCAACATATGCCAAAAAGCATACCATTTTAAAGGCCTTCAAAATTCCTACAACTTTGTATATTACACAAGTATTCTATCCTTATTAGTTTTTTAGTTATGGACGAAAAACTCCATTTTCCCATATAAAGTGCATGTTATTTGCATGTCCATAGCAAACGGTCTTGGGTACCCTTTGGTATTATATACTGCATAAATAAATAACATGCACATTAGATGGGAAAATGGAGTTTTTCGTCCATAACTAAAAAACTAAAAAGCATATATTTGTGTAAATTACAAAGTTGTAGAAATTTTGAAGGCCTTTAAAATGATATGTTTTTGGCATATGTTGCTATTTGAACTTTTTGATTTTTTAGGGCTACTAACATTTTTTTAAATTAAATATTTTCCGAAAATTGGATATTATTAAAACATTGTCATGTGACATATTGTAGTAAAGCTGAGTTACCAAGGATTAAGGATTTCGAATCAGAACTGAAAAATATTTAATGGTTTAGAAAATACAAGGGTTTCCGTAAATATCGATAATTTTCACAAAAATGGCCGCCATTTTAAAATGGATTGAGATCATTTAGTTCTGTTTTCACCAAAGTGTTTCTTTTAACAAGATCTTTAAAATGATGTAAAATTTGCTATAGGTTTACATAAGAAAATTTTAAGATTCAAACTCATGACCTTCATTTCTGGAATACCCTGTAGATAAGTCGCAATGAAAATATTTTTAATGAATTCTTTACAGGCAAATTAGTGGGGAATAATTTTATTTGGCGTTTCTACTTTAAACCGTTCTCCAGTTACAAAAGGTGAACGGGTGGTCTGACTCACCCTGTATACAGGATGTTTACGAAAAACCCTTATAGACTTTGGGATATTGTTACTTACATCAAAACTAAGAAAAACTTTCCTATAAACATGGGTCCTAAAATGCTCAGTTATCCGTCTGTCGGTCTGTAAGTGTTTTAACATAATTTTGCATAACTTATTTGAAACTACAAAAGATATCAACTTCAAACTTGGTACATATATGCTGACTAATAGGACCTATTTTGGTGCGGAGTATCAAGTTTCTACTTTGTACCATTTCAAATGGCAGCCATTTTCATGTTTTAAAACTTAATATCTTAAAAACCGTAAATTTTATGAAAATTGTACAACAGACAAAAAAGTTGCGCCATTTTATTTCCTACAAAATCATATAAAGATTATTAAGATCGAACTACAATTAGCGGAATTAATGCAATTTTGCTAACAGAATTCAATCAAATTTGCTATAACTGCCATAAGACGTGCATGTATTCTGTTGGAAAAATTGCAATAACTCCAAAAATGGTTTTGTAGGAAATAAAATGGCGCATCTTTTTTGTCTTTTGTTCAATTTTTGTAAAATTTACAGTTTTTAAGATATTAAGTTTTCAAATATAAAAATGGCTGACATTTTAAAATGGTACAAAGTAGAAACTTGATACTCCGCACCAAACTAGGTCCCATTAGTCAGCATATATGTACCAAGTTTGAAGTTGATATCTTTAGTGGTTCCAAAGTGATGCAAAATCATGTTAAAACACCTACAGACCGACAGTTGGATAACCGAGCATTTCAAGAACCATGTTTACAGGAACTTTTTTCTTAGTTTTGATGTAAGTAACCATATCCCGAAGTCTTTTAGGGTTTTTCGTAAACACCCTGTATATGTCTGTTAACACGATAGCGGCCGTAAATAAGGTTCGATCTTAATGAAATTTGGTACAGACGTGTGAAGTGGTAATCACTTGGAAGAGTTCGACAACCAGCCCGATCGGACCACGGGAAGGGGGGGTAAAGGGGGATAAACCCCCCCAAAGATGGATTTGTTGCGTTTTTTACATAGAAAAATAAAATTTATTGAATTTTTGTTGGCACCATTGAATTCGGCTAAAAAAAACAAACAATTTAGTATTTTGAATCACTGCTCTAAGTCCGTTGGTTACTTAGATATTGAAAGTGGTAAAAAGTGGGACTACAGTACGTTACGTTGTCCCAATGTTAACCTTATGGGAAATAAGTAAAATTCTATATCTCGCTTATTTCTCAACATATCTGGATAAAACTTGGTTTGTGGCTTCATCTAGATGATATCTAATGTTTAATAGTCTAAAATCACCAATATTTCCATTTTTGTGGCAGCAAACCTGCACACTCATTCCCCATGTTATTCTTATGGAACTTAAAAAACATGTCAAATCTCACTATGTTGGCTTGAACTATGTTCTTTTGCATTTGACATTCGCTGAGTATGCAGGTCTGCTGCAACGGGGGGTATTAGCGAATTTCCCCTATAGGAAAGAACTTATTACCGTAGGTCTCATGGTAAGACCTAAGCCCCAGACCATAATAACTTTTCATTTTGGAACCCCCAGAAGCAAAAAACACCATTCGTTCGAATTTTTAGATATATATATAACTATTTATATATCTATGTATCTATATATGTCTGTTAGCACGATAGCGGCCGTAAAAATGGTCCGATCTTGATGAAATTTGGTACAGACATGTAAAGTGGTATTCAATTGGACGAGTTCGTGAACCAGCCCGATCGGACCACCAGAAGGAGGGGTAAAGGGGGATAAACCCCCTCAAAAATGGGTTTTTTGAGCTTTTTACAAAGAAAAATAAAAGTTGCCAAATTTTTGTTGGCACCATTGACTTCAGCTCAAAAAAACAAACAATTTAGTATCTTGAATCACTGCTCTATGTCCATTGGTTACCGAGATATTGAAAGTGGTAAACACAGTACGTTGTCCCAATGTTAACCTTATGGGAAATAAGTAAAATTCTATATATCGTTTATTTCTCAACATATCTTGATAAAACCTGGTAAATGGCTTCTTCTAGTTCAGATCTACTAAATATTGAATTAAAACCAACCAGTTTAAACATACCTGTAGCAGCAAACCTGCATACTCATTCCCCAAGTTAATCTTATGGAGCTTAAAAAAACGTCAAATCTCGCTATGTTAGATTAAAATAAATTGTTTTGCATTTGAAATTCGCTGAGTATGCAGGTCTGCTGCAACGGGGGTATTTTTTTCTTTATCAGCTACGTGTTTCAGACTGGCTTATATGAATACTTATACAAATACTTCCGGTATACTATTAACATTGTCACCACAGTACAATCAGGATTGCATAATTTGAATGGAATAAGCGCTACTACTGTAGAGCATTTCTCTTTATCCAGTCACACAACTAATGAAATGTAATGTATAAGCATACTCATTGTGAGTGGATACAGCTTACTGATGATAGGGAGTGAATTTCAATCTTAAGGAGCCCATCAAATTGCACAATTAGACCCAAAATTTACATGCACCAAAAAAGAGATAGGGGCATACCAATTCATTACCCTAGCGAACTTGCCCCTCAGATCATAGAAAATATTAGATTAGTATAGGTGCACCCTCTTTTATCGTGGATGAACTCACAAAAACAATAATAAACCAATTCCATAGATTTTAAATTAGCATTGTTGGATAAATGCTATCATTAAACCATAGAACACAAATAAATATGATTGAAATTACAGATGAAACTACAAACTAAATATTCAACAAATTTATTTTTTGAAAAAAGTACATGACACACTGCACGTTAAAGGTTCTTGAAAGAGGTTTTGAAACGTTCAGTAGTGGAAAAACAAAACTTAGAACCCCAGCAAACGTTATCTCAATGTCTTTTCCTAAATCCTACATAAGAACTCCGCCAGAGAGGAGATGAGCAGCATCTGAACCCTTGCTGTGTCCGCAGGCAGTCTGTTGGTGCTGTTCAGTTTCCCGCTGATATTCACGACGCCGGCGAGGATCGTCGGGGGGCCCGTGTGGACGCAGATGGTCTACTTCAGCATCTCCATCTCCGTGTTCCAGATTGGCTGGGCCGTTGTGCAGATCGCCCACCTCTCGCTGCTGCCCGAGCTCACCACTCTGACCGAGGAGCGCGCTCAGCTCACGGCGCACAGGTTCCATGGCAGACAAAGTGGTTATTTAATATTTAGTTTTACTTACACAAACTATTTTTGACTGATCGTTTTGTTTTCCGATAACACTTTGATTAAATGAAATAATTATTAATTTTAAGACTATTTTGCATGAAATCCTATACTCTTATATGAGCAGTGTTACCTTGTATGTTTGCTTGCTTGCTTGCTTGCACAGTTATCTCAAAAATGGCTACGAGGACTTCCTTTAAAGTCTGGAAATAAGTAATTTATGACTCAAAAACATGTTTTATGCTGATTACTTGGCCTGAGAAAATCTAATACCGTGATAAAACAAATTTTAGAGTTGTAAAATTTTAACATTGGCCTTATGAGTTGCCATGATAACAACGAAAATAAACAAGGAAAGTAAAGTACAATAAAGTACTTACAAATAAAGTAATCATAACAGCTGCTTGCAGTCTACAGCCATCAAGAAAATACAGTGAGTGGGATGAAGAGTTCATGAAGTAATAAAAAAGGTTTCTATTTATCAGTTTTATGACATTGAAAGTAACTGGATGAACTAGTAAACATGAAATAACACCGAGCAAGGCTCGGTCCACCAGGTGCTGTTACACGTTGAAGACAACAAATCACGAGGATTCTGAAAATTCCAAAGTCTAAGTGTAATTATCTAGCAGATATCCAATAACCCGGTTTTAGTAATTGGATTTTTTTCTACGGTAAATAATTTTATTCCCCACCTCTGATGGTCCATACTAAACTTTTAGGATGTAGGGGGGGGGGGGGTGGAGGCGCCAAGCAGTACTTTTGCCTAAGGCACCAAAAACTTTTGAGCCAGCCCTGTGTAAAAGTATAGTATTAATTGATGGTGCACAAAAAGAGTTACATCATCTTAGCACACTAAAATCCATCACATGAATATTTAAACTGTTTTTTAAGGATTACTTAAAGTAATACTCCCATCTCCCCAACTCGCCAGGAAAATTATTTAGGCGCAGCTAGTGTATCAAAACTTGTAAGGACTATTGTTTGTCATCTGATGTTTGCTGCCAGCCCTGTTATTTAAAACTATAAAAAAATCAGAGTAATTTTGATCTTTTAAAATGGCAAATTTTAAATCTAGACCCTTTATAAATAGATTGGTCCGACAGGTACACTGCATCTATGGCTGCTCATATCCTGGTGTACTTCGTGGCTTGGGCGTTCCTCAGCTCCTCCCATGGGATGAACATGAAGCTTATCGGCCCTGAGGACTCCTGGAGATTTCTGGTCAGTCAGCTTGTACATTAAACAGAATAAAATATTATATACTCCTTATAACTAACGTAGTCCGTCATACGCACTGTCCGTTGTAATGTTGGACCTAGGTTTCAGCTACTTACCATCTTCAGCTACTCATTCAACTACTCAGGGAGTAGCTGAAGACGGCAAGTAGCCGAAACCTAGGTCCAACATTACAACGGACATTGCGTATGATGGACTACGTTAGTTATAAGGAGTGTTTAGTAAACGCACGGAAACCACCTCAACCGACTTTAAAATATTATGTGTTTTCTGAACATAATTTTTAAATATTTACACTTTTGTGACTTATATTTTCTTGTTTGCCTTGAAAATCATAGAAGATTCCTACATGAATAACCCTCTATAGAAGAAATTTACAAGAGAAAACTACTTGCAATACATACCTCTGATGGATGTCAACATTTTATTCAGCTTTTACTTTTGACGCTTAATGTAAAATATTGTAAATTGACAGAAAAACAAACGATCAGACATAGTTCAGTCAAATTTGACTCAATCATAAAGAAATAAGTTTTTCTAGAACTTAAATACCATCTGATATGAATTTTTTCTTAATCTGTTATGAAAACATTATGAATATTAACTAAAATACCCCCGTTGCAGCAGACCTGCATACTCAGCGAATTTCAGATGCAACACAACAAAAGGTATTTCAATCCAACTTAGCGAGATTTACATGTTTGTAATCTTCATAAGAATAACATGGGGAATGATTATGCAGGTTTGCTGCAACAGGTATGTTAAAACTGGTTGGTTTTAATTCATTATTTAGTAGATCTTAACTAGAAGAAGCCATATACCAAGTTTTGTCAAGAAATGTTAAAAAATAAGTAAGATATAGAATTTTTTTATTTCCCATAAGGATAACATGGGGAATGATTGTGCAGGTTTGCTGCCACAAAAACTGAAATTTCGGGGATTTTAGACTAAAATACATTAGATCACATCTAGATGAAGCCACAAACCAAGTTTTATCCAGATATGTTGAGAAATAAGCGAAATATAGAATTTTACTTATTCCCCATAAGGTTAACATAGGGACAACGTACTGTGTTTACCACTTTCAATATCTCGGTAACCAATGGACATAGAGCAATGATTCAAAACACTAAATTGTTTTTTTTTTTTTGAGCTGAATTCAATGGTGCCAACAAAGATTCGGTAAATTTTATTTTTATATGTAAAAAACTCAAAAAACCCATTTTTGGGGGTGTTTATCCACCTTTACCCCCCCTTCCGGTGGTCCGATCGGGCTGGTTCACGAACTCGTCCATTCGATTACCACTTTACATGTCTGTTCCAAATTTCATTAAGATCGGACCATATTTACGGCCGCTATCGTGCTGACAGACACATATGTATATATATAGATAGATAGATAGATAGATAGATAGATAGATATATAAAAATTCGAACGAATGGTGTTTTTTGCTTCTGGTGGCCCTAAAACGAAAAGTTATCATGGTCTCGGGCTTAGGTCTTACCATGAGACCTACGGTAATAGCTTCTTCCCTTTAGGGGAAATTCGCTAAAACAAGCATTTCTTTTACTGGAGAACTTTGTGTTGTTTGCTTCTCTTTTTATGGCCAGATTTTTACTATTACACATATAACTGATAACAACGTTAATTTTCAGGACCTGGCAATTCTTACCTCTGTCATTGGTATAGTCGGAACCATTATATTCCACACGTCACTCAAGAACTATCACAATCTCGCCCCTCGGCTCCCGAGGAAACAGGAAATGTTGGCGCTGAAAGCCAAATCCATAGAGTTCTTCAAGTCACCCCATCTATACAGCGTAGCCATAATCTACACATCGAGTCGACTGTTTATGACCCTCAGCCTGGTATACATTCCGTTGTTCATCAACGAGACGATCCTCTCGCAGGTCGGTGCTCTTGCTACGGTGCCACTTGCTTCTTTTCTGGTGTCTGCGTTTGCTGCTCTCATCGTGAAGCTCTGCAGTGAAAATTGTGGTGGACTCAGGGTAAGTAAGCCATTAAACCACAATTTTATTTCAGTTGATGTCCAACATGATTACCAGAACTCCCCCTCCCCCAAAGCCTAATTTTTTCTTGTCTTCTGAGTGTTTGATGTTTTCTTCTTCCCCATTGCATGGTGACAGTTTAAATCTAAGTTCCTAAAAATTTCTCAAAACCCTGCCTGTTTTAGTTCAAATTTTCGTAAGTTCCACCTTTCAACCTCTGAAAAACAATTTGCACCTAGCTAAACATTTTGGCTTATGAACATTTGGGATGGTGTTTGATCTTCTTAGCTTTATTTTATTTATTTTAGCTTCAAGCTTATTTGGCTCAAATGCTGCTAGTAATTTTTAATGGATATCTTGGACTGCCACAATAGAATGTTAAGATCTAGTGTATCCTGTTGTTCTTCCGGCATTTGTTTGTTAGACTGAATTTTGTTCCAAACTAATTTGAGATTAATAATTACTAGAGTTTGAAATTCATTGTTGGTGATGGTGATTTTATATTTTGATTAGGATTTTTGCGGACATTTGCCATCACTGATTAGTAAAAAACAAGTTTCACGACGTTTCGGGATCTGGAATCTGATCCCGTCTTCAGGTGGAGGAAAACCTAGAACATAACAAGATTAGTAACACATAGCCAGGAAAACCTGGACAAAAACACAGCTAAAACAGAGAACTGTAAAAGCAGTCACGAAAACACTAGCTGAAAAGAAAAACAATAACACAAAATAACACAGGAATCACAAGTATCAAGAATCACCAGACAGGAGAGAGCACGTCCACACCCAATCAGAGCTGAGCTGAGACTGGTGGGAGGACAGCAAATGGCGGCGGCAGCGACCCATTGCGTGTCCGTGTGGTTTGCGGACACGGCCAACCAAATCACGGCGCGCTACCGGTGGCAAAAACCTGAAACAGAGACATGTGATATGCAAATTCCGTGTGTCTGTTTGTGTTTTTAGTTAATTTTTAACCTGATTTTGCCCCTTGGCCTTGCTACGGGTTAACATGTTATGAGAATTTTGAACAGAATTGTTAATAATTACCCTATTTGCTGACACTTTATTTTCCCTGTCTTTCAATTCTTTGTTTAATATTGGTAGCCATACTGGCCTTATTTCAAGTGAAGATTGACTGATTGGTTGGTCTGCTAGTTTTATGTATGATCTTCAATTAGTTTTCTTTTGAAAAAAATGAGGTTCGCGGTGTACTATTTTTGCTTCGTCAAAATTCATCTGGTGATTTTCAGACCAGCAGTGTTGAGCAAATTTTTATTTATCCACTAAGCCCTTCCTCGTGTTATCTTTGTGTTCTTTGATTCAAACATTTAAAGGTCTTTTAGTCTCGCCATAATACGGCCTAGAACAACTATTGCAGTTTATTCTGTAAACACAGTTTTTTGATCCCTGAGTGCCATTTTTTGGTTTGGTTTTTACGAGACATTGCCTAAGAGTGTTTTGTGTCCTAAACGCGGTTCTAACTTTGAACTTCCTAGCAACTCTTCTAATTTTTTCCGATAATCCCGGCACATAAGGGATTGACATAGGAACGAATTTTTCAGTGTTTTCTGACTCATTCTGTTTAGCCCTACGGTTTTTGCACTTTCTTATTACGGATTGAGGGTATCCGTTCTTAGCCAAATCTTGCTCTACTTTTTTGATTTCCTGATTTAATCCATCTTGATTTGAGCAAATGCTCTTTGCTCTGTCAAATAATGAGTAAGCTACCCCTTCTTTGACAGATTTTTGATGGTTTGATTGAAAATTTAAGTACTGCCCTGTGTGTGTCTTTTTTCTGAAAACAGTTGTCCTAAGCGTGTCCCTATCCTTTTCTACGCACACATCCAAACTAGCATTTTTGGATCTTTTTGGATCAAAGAACACAAAGATAACATGAGGAAGGGCTTAGTGGATAAATCAAAAATTGCTCAACACTGCTGGTCTGAAAATCACCAGATGAATTTTGACGAAGCAAAAATAGTACACCGTGAACCTCATTTTTTCAAAAGAAAACTAATTGAAGCTTCATACATAAAACTAGCAGACCAACCAATCAGTCAATCTTCACTTGAAATAAGGCCAGTATGGCTACCAATATTAAACAAAGAATTGAAAGACAGGGAAAATAAAGTGTCAGCAAATAGGGTAATTACTAACAATTCTGTTCAAAATTCTCACAACATGTTAACCCGTAGCAAGGCCAAGGGGCAAAATCAGGTTAAAAATTAACTAAAAAACACAAACAGACACACGGAATTTGCATATCACATGTCTCTGTTTCAGGTTTTCGCCACCGGTAGCGCGCCGTGATTTGGTTAGCTGTGTCCGCCGCCATTTCCGTTGCCGCCGCCATTTGCTGTCCTCCCACCAGTCTCAGCTCAGCTCTGATTGGGTGTGGACGTGCTCTCTCCTGTCTGGTGATTCTTGATACTTGTGATTCCTGTGTTATTTTGTGTTATTGTTTTTCTTTTCAGCTAGTGTTTTCGTGACTGCTTTTACAGTTCTCTGTTTTAGCTGTGTTTTTGTCCAGGTTTTCCTGGCTATGTGTTACTAATATTGTTATGTTCTAGGTTTTCTTCCACCTGAAGACGGGATCAGATTCCAGATTCCGAAACGTCGTGAAACTTGTTTTTTACTAATCAGTGATGGCAAATGTCCGCAAAAATCCTAATCAAAATAAAAAAATTTAAAAAAATTACTAGAGGCTTGAAGGAGCTAATAGCCCCTAAGCATAATCCTTCTTTACTATAGTACAACATACATTCTTAGAAAATAGGCTTTTGGATCCACAAAATTATTAATATATCTAGGCTTTGGTGCTAAGTAAACAAAGCAGACCTTTTTACATCCCATTGGTTTTTAAATGACAGCTATTTTACGTTATTTCTCATTTTATAGTAAGCTTAAAACAATATCAGTGTTTTCCCCGAGTCCCTGGGATGGAGACCTTCAATGTCAGCCCCCGCCCATCATCCGGTGACCTTCCAAACGCCCACAATTTTGGCGTGAAAATTTCCCTTACTCATATACAGATCATTTGGTATTAAATCTGCATAGTTAAAACATAAACTAAACAAACGTAGCCTACTTAACTTTTTATCATTTTAAATTATTAAAACATTCAAACCTTTAATTATTATAAGATCGGAAAATCTTAAATTAAAAATATTTTTTGCTATAGTACATTGAACGTGCATAGTTAGCTGCACTTTGAAATAAATCCCACATGTCAACATCTAGCATATGGCTATAAATCAAGTATTAGCACCACATGTTTAATGTTTAATGTAAACAAAGCAGACGTTTTTCAATCCCAGTGCATTTTAAATGGAAGACATTTTTCGTTATATCTCATTTTCTGGTAGATTTGGACATAATCTGATTTTTCCCGACCCCCTGGGACCAAGACCTTTAATTTGAGCCCTCTCCTATCATTCTGCGAGCTGTCAAACTCTCACAATTTTGATTTAAAAAAATCGCTTACAGAATCTTCTACTACATATTTGTCAAATACCACTCACCTATCATTGCACAGCCCAAACTACTTGACCTAGAACCTTGAAACTTTGCATGAACGTGCATCTCAGGGCATAGGCACCCACTAAGAGCGGATTTTTAAAAAATCCCTCAGGGCTACGTCCTATGATACATCAAAGTTTCTATGTTAAAATATAGGAAAGCTCATGTGGTTGTCATGGAAACCTTAACATTAAATCTGAAATCCAAGGAAGTTTTTCTGTTTTTCCCCAGGGAAAACCGTGTTGATCAGCTAGTTAGTAATATAGATAATTCTGTATTTTGTTTTGGTTATTTTTTTAATAAGAAATGAAGTATTTTTCACAACTTAGATATATAATGCAAGACTTTTTTATGCAAGTTCATAAAATATTTTAAAGAGTACCCGGTGCCTAGCCTTTGGGTGTAACAGGAATAAAAGTCTACAACTTAATCTCGATCACACTAAAGCAATATATTTTTATATAGTAAAAATATCTGTTTCATTATGTAATTTATAACAAAATTGTCATGATGATATCTTTTTCCAGATCACATATTTCATCGGCAGTGCTTTCTGCTTACTCGGCTGTATTCTCGTGCATTTCAGCTACGCCAAAACAGATGACACAACCAAAGTGTTTGGAGTGGCTATACTCTTCGGTAATTTTTTAAATAGATACAGTAGTTATTACATAGGAAAATCGTAGTTCAGAAATTTTTTTTACAAAATAATACTATAAGTATTTTAGGAGAATTAATGTTTTTTTATGTTAAAGAATTAATGTTTTAGGAGTTATCTCCCATGAACTAGATGTGGTACTCTGATTCTTTTACTTTTTACGACCAAAGAAAATTAATAGTTGCTGACAGTAAATAACTAATGTATGTTATTGGATGTAAAAGGTGGAAAATGTTAAATCCCTTTTTTTATTGAAATGTAAACCTGATTATATTATCTTTATTGTTTTACCCCTATTTTGAGTGAGAAACAATTATCATAGATTAAAAAAGTTGCTTCTTGAGTTATTTAAATTAACTTCTTTAAAGCTATCTCCCAGTTTCTAAAAACATGTTCATGACTTATCTTACAAATAGTTAATAAATTTATTTAAATCCTTATGACCAAAAATTAAATTTTAATACGATTTTAGAGGTGGTATACATAATACATTTACTTTTCACACAATGTGGGGGGTTTCAACAAGTATGATGTTTCAATCTGTTTAGCTGAAAAAAATAATCAGTTCAATGATACCTGCTTTAAGACTGAGATGCAGCAATGGCTGCATGATTTTAAACACAAAAATGAATAAAGGATACTGTAAGTTTGGGATGAAGAATGATATAATATGAAAGCCTTTGATTCTGACAAAGACCAGTGGCAGATTTAAACACATTGAGACCTTAGCCCAGGGGTTCTGTGTGCCCCCCCCCCCCCCCAAGAGAGCTCTGACAACAAACTCTCAAAAGTGTTATGGCTTTTGTTGTTTTACCACACCTCTTGATGGAAACAACATTGGAAAAACAGAAACCTCTTCTTTGTTTTAACTTTACCTCATCTTAGTCCTGTCCAAACTCCAAATTAACTTCCTACTTTTAAAGGTTTATTCTAATATAGAATTGACTATTACTTATGGCACCTGTGTGGCCCTCTCTCAGCCAGCAGCCCTCAGCCCGGGCTTAGCCAGCCTATTAGTAACTCCGTCACTGACACACCTGCTGATTCATTGAATTATTAATTAATAGCCAAATTATAAATTCCAGCTGAGTCCAGACTCATACCTTTTGATAAGTTGGACACTCATCTTCCTACTGCTGTATATTTATTGTTATATCTGAATAAAATTGAATTTACCTTCCAATTTCCCTTCAATATTCTAGTGTACAAGTAGCTTCGTGTTTGGTGGCCGCAACCATGTACTCTCAGCCACATCTTGATGGACTTATAATGAATTTTAAATTGAAATATACTCAGACACAAAATATTTACACAATACACTATTCAAAAAAGATCAGTCATTTTATGGGTGAACTCTCATCGTAATGTGTGTGATTATCTCAAAGCACACCGAGATGGGAGTTCACTGGATGAAACTCAGTTTAGTAAAAACCTTTCCCACCCTATGGAGGGAGTCACCGCATCAAGGTGTCACGTTCCAGGTGCCGGCAGCTCCATCACAATGGTGGTCAGCCTCTGTGTGACGGCCAACCTGATTGGACCCGACACGGAGTGTGGTGCTCTCGTCTACAGCGTTGTGACAACCGCGGACAAACTGCTCAACGGACTCGCCGTCATCATCATCGAGGAATTGTCAGTATATTTAATAATTTTATATGAATATTTTTAGATATCCTATACTATTATACGGGCAATGTTTATTGCACAATTATCGCAAAACGGCTTCGAGGATTTCCTTCACAGTCTGGAAATAAATATTTATGGTTCAAAAAGATGTTCTAAGTAGGTCATATGGGCTGTAAAAATCGAATTATAATATAAAAAAGATAAATTAAAAATTGTAGAATTTTAACATGGGATCATATGAGTTGCTAAAATTGGCAATCAAATAACAATGAAAAATGAAAACAAACCAAACTTTGGCTAGAGTTCTTCAGTTAAGTATATGTTTTGACAGCAAAAAGCATTAGAATTATACATAGAGTAAAACGGGGAAAATTACTTAGCATAGCCCAGTCCACTAAGTACTTAATGTTTTAATCAAGCAAAAGGCAGTTTCATGTATTGTGAACTTATTTTTTGTAAATATATAAAGGACATCTCACAACACTATTACTTTAACTGTTATCATTCTTCATAACTAATTATAGGTAAGTAATATTATTCTATTTTTAGAAAAACGAAGTATAACAACTATAAAAGATACCCCAATAGCACACACCGTTGGCCCAACGTTGGGGAATGGTCGGCATGGTTGGGGAATGGTGAGTGACAATTTTAACGATTTGCCAATGTTGGGCCAACGGTTTTTATGTTCGTTGGCCCGACAAAGTAAAACATTGTTGGGCCTTTGTTGTATTTAAGTATTAAATATAACAACTATAGTAATTTTAAAACACCCAAAATGTTTTCCCGTTGGTGAAAGTGTTAGCGATATGCCAACATTGGACCAACGGTGTTTTATTGTCGTCGGCCCAACAAAGTACGACATTGTTGGGCCTTTGTTTTATTTAAGTGTTAAATGTAACAACTATGTAAATTTAAAATCCAACTTGTTTTCCGGTCTGTTGGTGAAAATGTTAACGATTTGCCAACGTTGGGCCAACAGTGTTTTATGGTCGTCGGCCCAACAAAGTAAGATATCGTTGGATATTTAAGTGTTAAATAACTATACAGCATTTTAAAATATCCGTCGTGTTTTCCGGTTGATGAAAATGTTAACGATTTGCCAACGTTGGGCCAACGGTGTTTTATGGTCTTCCAAAAAAAAGGACATAACTGAGCCTTTTTGGTACTTAAGTGTTAAATAAAATATCAAAGATATTTTAGATACAACAGCAATTATTGAATTACTAAATGCTGCCCATTATAACATTACTGGAGTGCTGCAACTTAAAAGTTTTGAAAGCGCTCCTGATCAATTACATCCTAAGCTACACAGTCTCGTCCATGAGGCAATTTGGCCGTGAGGGTTAAAGCGTGTGAATAGTAGTGCAAGGTCCCGGGATCAAACCTTGATAGAGGCATAATATTTTTTGTTCATGAAAACGTGATGTAAAACAACTATTATTTGTTTATTACATTTTATTATCAGTTTATTACATTTTAGCGAATTTCCTTAAAGGAATAAGCTATTACCGTAGGTCTCATGGTAAGACTTAAGCCCGAGACCATGTTAACTTTTCATTTTGGGGCCCCCAGAAGCAAAAAGCACTATTTGTTTGAATTTATATATATATATATATATATATATATATATACAGGGTGGAAGGAAGTTAGTGTTAAAAAAATTTATGTGATAAACTACTTGGTATTTCTGACAAAATGGCACAAATATAAGTTTCCATAACCCTGTAATAAGTGAATAATGGATAAAATAAGATTTTTTCAAAATTGTTGTCATTACTCAGATTAAATGGCTATAACTACATCAAAAATTGTGTTTTTAAGGATTTCATTCCAATATTTAAAATCCTCATAAAATTTCCAATAAGAATAATACATAAATATTCAGTTTCAATACCCTTACAAACTCTTGTTTTATAATTAAAGTCTAGATTTGTGTTTTTTGAGAAAATTTAAATTAAGTTTGAAGCGGTTTTTCTATGTTATACTGGGCTGGAGAATGTGTCAAATATCATAGAAAACTTGCGCTTTTAATAAGCTTTAAAATTATGTATAAAAATCTACTATTGCTATTATTCATTATTCATAGATTTAACAGTATGTGGAGAAAAACAGGGTAAGGCTGAAGTTTCTTTTCTGAAAAAACCCGTATGTCCGTTGATAAAATGGCTATAACTGCACTAAAAACCAAATGATATACTACACTTCAGGTTTTATTGACAATGTAACTGAAATATTATGTCATTTAAAAAATTAGGTAAGTTTATTGTAGGGCTAAAACACATGCTAATGAAAGAGAAACTCTGCCATGATTTTGCCTCATCACAATTTATTAGTAATACATTGTAAATACACGGATAGTATCTTAAGTGTAGTATATCATTTGAAAGCTTATTAAATGGAGAATCTTTTGATAATATTCAACACACTCTTAAGTCAAATATGACATAAAACTAATGTCATAAGCTTCAATTTGTTTTCGTAAAAAACAAAATTTCAAACTTAAACCATAAAACAGAAGTTCAAAATGATGACTCGTCCTTATTATACTTTAATATTCTTCTTAATAATTTTACGAGGATTCTGAAAATGGTAATAAAATCCACAATAACATGGTTTTTAGTGTAGATATAGCCATTTTATCAAGGGACATACGGGTTTTTCTTTTCAGAAAAGAAACTTCAGCCTTACCCTGTTTTTCTCCACATACTGTAAAATCTATGAATAATGAATAAGAGCAATAGTAGGTTTTTATACATCATTTTAAAGCTTATTAAAAGCGCAAGTTTTCTATGATATTTGACACATTCTCCAACCCAGTATAACATAGAAAAACCGCTTCAAACTTAATTTAAATTTTCTCAAAAAACACAAATCTAGACTTTAATTATAAAACAAGTGTTTGTAAGGGTATTGAAACTGAATATTTATGTATTATTTTCATTGGAAATTTCATGAGGATTCTAAATATTGGAATGAAATCTATAAAAACACAATTTTTTATGCACTTATAGCCATTTAATCTGAGTAAGGACAACAATTTTGAAAAAATCTTATTTTATCCATTATTCACTTATTTCAAGGTTATGGAAACTTATATTTGTGCCATTTTGTCAGAAATACCATGTAGTTTATCATATAAAATTTTTTAACACTAACTTCCTTCCACCCTGTATATATGTCTGTTAACACGATAGCGGCCGTAAATATGGTCCGATCTTAATGAAATTTGGTACAGACATGAAAAGTGGTAATCACTCGGACGAGTTCGTGAACCAGCCCGATCGGAACACCGGAAGGGGTAAAGGGGGGTAAACTCCCCCCAAAAATGGGTTTTTTGAGTTTTTTACATAGAAAATTAAAAATTATCCAATTTTTGCTAGCATTATTGAATTCAGCTCCAAAAAACAAACAATTTAGTATTTTTAATCACTGCCATGTCCATTGGTTTCCGAGATATTGAAAGTGGTAAACACAGTACGTTGTCCCAATGTTAATCTTATGGGAAATAAAGAAAATTCTATATCTTGCTTATTTCTCAACATATCTTGATAAAACTTGGTAAATGGCTTCTTCTAGTTCAGATCAACTAAATATTGAATTAAAACCACCCAGTTTTAATACACCCGTAGCAGCAAACCTGCATACTCATTCTCCATGTTATTCTTATGGAGCTTACAAAAACATGTTGAATCTCGCTATGTTGGATTGAAATAATGTTGTTTTGCATTTGAAATTCTCTGAGTATGCAGGTCTGCTGCAACTGGGGTATTTTAAAATAATTTTGACGGTTCATTTGCAAAAAATATCAGTTGGCAAATGGTTGGCAAATTGTGGGTTGGCCAACCGTAAGATAGACCGTTGGCTCAGTGTAAGACAAGAGTGCCAATCCATACTGTTGGCCAACTGTGGATGGTAATGTTGGGCCTACGATTTGCCAACGGTTTTTGCTACTGGGGTAGCTTCTATAGTTGTACTTATTTTTTTAAGAAAACAAACAAGACAGGTAAAAATAAATGCAGACCCATTTAGCTAAAAGTTTACAGGACAGTTGGACATGTTTTCAAAGAGTTTTCTTCTCTCTGATGGATTAATATGTTTATTTATTTAATTTCTAATAATCTTTTACCTTTCTTTATATAATTTTATACACAAAGTTTCTTGTAAGTACTTGCATTTTTTGTAAATTGACTGGAGGAATTTTTCTCATGATGCACAGGATAAGTAACTTTTTGCATCTGTTCCATAGGCTTTTTCCTCTTTGGAACGTAAAAGTTAAGACAGTTATAATTCTTTTCTGATTGAAGAAGCATTTTATTGAGTTCATCTAACAATGTTTAGTCTAGAGTGATTTTTTTCTTTCTCCCCCCCCCCCCCCTAGGGAAAGTATTTCACACTTGTTTCTTTTCTTTTCTTTTGGTTAGTTCCTGACAGAGCAGTGGTATAGATAGACCGCTTTGTCTGAGAGGGACCTACAAACTACCGGGGAATGGAATGCCAGTAGTATAACCAGTATTTTCTTACCACACTGTTATTGGTACTGTTGGTACTGTTATTTCTTAACTCACAGGTTGCATGGATTTTGAAGTCACCTAATTTGATTATAGTTAAATTTAAGGTCATTGTGGTGTAGCATGTTTAACTGTTGTTTAAAATTGTTCATTTGATATTTAATGGTTTAGGTACTGTTCACATTGTTGTGATTGGTTTTGTATTGTGATTCATTACTACTTTTCAAACTGAATTATATTAACTGCACTTTACATCCTCAATCATGATGTTTGTGTCTTTATCAATTCACTATTACAGTCTCCATAGAACTACGTATTCTTTTAAAAATGGTATATTCGTTGATAAACAAATAAATAAATAACCCCCAGCAGAAGGGGGCCTGAGGAAATATTTGAAACGATTTTAATTTCTTACCATCTAGAGACATTTAAATTTTATAGTACAACATGATACAAACCCACTTAGTAAAATGTCCTTTACAAACAAAACTGAAATTATATTTTGTAAGTTTACTCCCATCGTATTTTTATCCATTATCAGTAAATCCAAGAGATTGTTTTTTGCAGCCATTACCTATTGGCTTTACTTCACCCCTAGTCCGTTTTTTTATTTATACGTGTGTTCATGTCATTCAGAACGTAATACTTCTGTCGTTTACCCAAGTTCAGTAAACACTTACAATTGATTTTTACAGCCATTTTACTGTCCACAGGAAATGTGACAACGCAGAAGATTGTCCCTATTACTACGGTGGTGTCTTGTCTTACGTCAATGCTGCAGTGGTATTCTGTGGACTTTCAGTGCTCTTCACTCTGCCAACCAAGCTCTTTGCTGCCACCAACTCTGAATAACTACATAATATATTATAAGCAACCCGCTCACATCCATACCTGTCCAGGAATTTATTTTATAATTCGACTGTAGCTATGGATGTTGAGAAAGCCAATCTACTCTCACTGCCATTCCAATTTACCTTCATTTTACATTAATAAACAGTTTATACAATTATTATTCTTTTTCTGTTGTTTTTCTAAATACCTATTCTAATTAATAAGATTACTGGATGCAGTTGGCAGTGACATTCACAATTCCAAGTATATGTTTTTCTCCCTCCTGCTAGTTTAGATCAAGATGAATAGAATAAAACCAGGTGGTTCCATTTTAACCCGTCATCACTGACCAGCTGATGTAGACGTATATACGTCATCAAATTGCTTTTCCTTCAGTTGTATTTTAGTTCGGAATTCACAGCTGGAAGTAGATGTGAATACGTCACAAGAACAAATGTTAGTTACGGGACCACCTATTTTTTCTACTCATCTTGAGTTTAAATACTTTTTACTCTGTATTTTTAAAATTCATAATAGCGAAGGATGTGTTATTATTATTAAATTTTTGGACTTTTCCTTTCGCTTCTAGTGTTTAAACAACACTACGTTTCAAGAGGTATTGAAACTCCTCTCGTTTTCAACCATACTTAAAGTTACAATAACCATGGGCGGATTTCTGGGGGTGCCAGGGGGTGCCTGGCACCCCCTGATATTTGGTGGATTTTTTGGAAAATGTTTTCAACATAACTTTGATTGAGGTATTTGCATAAATTACAAATAGTTGTTGTTAAATAAAATAACTACCTACTTGGAATAAGCCTTAAAACGGACCATTTAAATAGGAGTTTGATGTTTGAATTTGGGCATACAACAAATTAAATCATCTTTATTTGTCATGAGGCAATTACATGCAGTGACAAAGTCACAATGAAGGCATCAGCCATGTCTTAACTTATTTATAATAGCACAATATGTCCAATAAAAGTACAAAAGAAAGTAGTCCAACAGAATGTATGTTCTTCCTCTGGTGAGATTAGGTTAGTCGGCAGAACTAAATAGACCAGGTAACAGAGTCTAAGTAAACTATAAACTCAACAAATAAATAACAAGGATTAAATACATAAAAAAAATAAAATTCAATAAAAAAATTCATAAAATTTAACAGTTAAAATATAAAATTGATAAAATGATGACAGAGAGACAGCAACTGAGGTTAATTTAAAGTACTATATCACAATGTTCCAGAAACTCGTTCAACGAATAAAAAGGATTTTTAACTAGCCAAGAAGAAAATTTGTTAATGAATATCTTACTACTATACCCATTGATAGAATTGCTTAGTTTATTATACACTTTCTTTGTTAGAACTAAATGACTTTTCAATGTCTTGCTTAGCCTACAATACTTTAAGCTCACATGTTTCTTATGCCTAGTGTCATATGAATGAACATCCTCATTAAGTTGCAAATCAGGTAACTTTTTTAAAGAATATTTTGCTAATTCAAGTATATACAAGTTAACTACTGTATTAATTTCAAGTTGAGTAAAGAGCGGTCTACAGTGTTCTAAAGTGCGGCCAGCGTTATGGACATACTAAGTCATATTGCCATAACGCATTTCGTTGTGTCAAATGCTCGCAGGAGCACGACACAAGAGCATGCCCTAAGCCTCCATCAACACCCCCAACATGTGTATTGTGTTTTGGCGAACACCCGGCTAGCTACAAGGGTTGCCCTGTGTATAAGGAAATTCAATCTAAACAGTTTCCTCCTCTTAGGGAAAAATCCTTAAAAGTTAGTCATGATGTCAGTACCACGCAGTCAGCCCCGCAGTACCACAAAGCCCTTCTACCAGTAACCCTAACCACCAGCCCCATAGGAATAGCTTAGTTGCAGAAGGAGTGACCTTTGCGCAAGCTACACGTAATAAAAATGAGACAGTTCATACCAGACAACCTAAGCCAAATGAAAATACTCAAGATTCAAAAAGTTTATCTAATATAATTCTACAATCTTTCAAACGTTTTTAAAGCATTTTGAACAAACAAGCAGAACAAATTGGCTCTCTCCTTAATTTGTTAACCATGTCGTTGCTCGGCTAAAATGAATATTCTACTCAAAATTACTCTCTGGAATGCCAACGGCTTATCTCAACATAGCGATGAGGTTCGAGTTTTTATCGAACAACACAAATTAGACGTCATCCTTGTTTCAGAAACCCATTTCACAGACAGAAGTTATTTCAAAATTCCAAATTACACATTTTTCCATCCTAATCATCCTGATAACACGGCCCATGGGGGTAGTGCCATTTTGGTAAAAAACTCGATTAAACATTACGAACTTCCTAGTTTTAAAGAGCAAGCTACAACCATTGTTATCGAAGACGGACGAGGACCTATTGCTCTTTCTGCTATTTACTGTCCTCCAAGACATGTCATAACTTATGAACAATTTGACAGATTTTTTGCCACTCTCGGAAACACGTTCGTCGCCGGAGGAGACTACAACGCCAAACATCAAGAGTGGGGTTCACGATTGGCCACACCGAGAGGTCGACAACTACTAAGAGTGATAAATAATAATATTACAATCATGTTTCAACAGGGGAACCCACATACTGGCCGACTGATATGAGGAAAATCCCAGATTTGTTGGACTTTTTTGTCTCCAAAGGTATTCACCAAAACTACACTGATGTCCAGTCTTGTCTCGATTTATCCTCTGACCATTCGCCAGTTATATTGAAAATTAGCACTCAAATTTTTCAACAACAAGCAACTCAACGGTTATACAACAAATACACTGATTGGAATCTTTTTCGCAGTTTAATAAATGAAAACTTAATTTAAAAGTTGATTTACAAACTAATCAAAATTTAGAGGATGCCATCTCCTACTTAACAAATTGTCTTCAAAATTCTGCAAGAACATCAACGCCTGTACTTCAAAATTCATCGAAGTCTGTGTTGCATTACCCTAGGGTAAAGGCAGGTGTTATTGGCACTCACTAGTTATTGGCACCCCATTTTTATTTATTTTTTATAGTAAAATTAAAGGCATAAAAAAATTCTAGAGGCAGTGGTTCATGTTCCTTAATAGATGGCCTTGCAAAAACACGTACTCAATTGTTTAAAAATTCTCTGGTAGTCAGATGGTGACAGATTTAAAAAAAAACACTGCAAAAATACTCCAAAACGGACTGTGATCCTTAGTAAAATCTTAAGTAGATAACCTTTTATTTTGATCTCTACTTATGTATATTTTTTAAATTCATGCAATCTTAGGCTATGTCGTGGTTTGTAAGGGTTCATTCTATACACAGCCTCTCTTTTATTACTCCTAACCTTAAATTCTCGTATTTAAGGGGGGTGCCAATGTCTGGTTCCTTTTCATATACAAATCCAGTTATTGGCACCTTACTGGCAGTGCCAATAACTGGAGTTATTGGCATCCCAAAGGTGCCAATAACTCGAGCTATTGGCATGCCAATACAAAATATTTTTTTAAAGAAATTATTGGCAGTGCCAATTATAGGTGTTATTGGCATGCCAATCTACTACATTTACATTAAATACTATTGCATTACACAAAATAAAGTCTTAATAAGGTGAGCGAAGCCACGAGTACCGTTATATGCTAATTAAAGGTAAAGAAATCATCGGTAAAAAATATGGAGTAAACACCATATTATGTGGTGTCGTAAAAAAAAATTGAGGGACAAGTGTGAAGAAAAAGAGGAGAAAAGAAGCTAAAAGATAATACCTCCCGTTGCAGCAGACCTGCATACTCAGCGAATTTCGAATGTCAAAAAAATACTTCCATCCAATGTAGAGAAATTATGACATGTTTTCGTAATCTACATAAGAATAACATGGGGAATAAGTACGCAGGTTTGCTGCTACAGGCATATTAAAACTAGATGGTTTAATTTCAATATTTAGTAGACCTTATCTAGAAGAAGCCATATACCAAGTTTTATCAAGATATGTTCAGAAATAATGAAGATATCGATTTTTTTATTGCCCATAAGGATAACATATGGAGAATGAGTATGCAGGTTTGCCACCACAAAAATGGAAATGGCGGTGATTGTAGACTAAAATACATTAAATCTCATCTAGATGAAGCCACAAACCAAGTTTTATCCAGATATGTTGAGAAATAAGCGAGATATAGAATTTTACTTATTCCCCATAAGGTTAACATTGGGACAACATACTGTGTTTACCACTTTCAATATCTCGGTGACCAATGGACATAGAGCAATGATTCAAAACACTAAATTGTTTGTTTTTTTGAGCTGAATTCAATGGTGCCAACAAGGATTCGATAAATTTTATTTTTATATGTAAAAAAACCCAAAAAAACCCATTTTTGGGGGTGTTTATCCCCCCTTACCCCCCTTTCCGGTGGTCCGATCGGGCTGGTTCACGAACTCGTCCATTCGATTACCACTTTACATGTCTGTTCCAAATTTCGTTAAGATCGGATCATATTTTTGGCCGCTATCGTGCTGACAGACACACACATATATATATATATATATTATTTTAATGTTCACTTCTAGGGCTACTATTGTAATTAAAGAGAGAAAGAAATTCCTTAAGTACCCTTTTTTTAACATTTTATTATACACAACGCGTTTCGGAAATTATTCGGAAAGTATATATAGATAGATAGATAGATAGATATATAAAAATTCGAACGAATGGTGTTTTTTGCTTCTGGTGGCCCTAAAACAAAAGTTATCATGGTCTCGGGCTTAGGTCTTACCATGAGACCTACGGTAATAGCTTCTTCCCTATAGGGGAAATTCGCTAACAACCCAAGACACCGATTCCGCCTATTTTAAAGTCCGATGGAAGCTGGGCAAAGAGTAATACTGAAAAATCAGAAGCCTTTGCACAATACTTTTCAAATGTTTTCAAACCAAACTTGGCCACTGTTAATAACGATAATGACATACAAGAGTTTTTGGATTCTCCACTACAGCTTGATTTCCCGATGGAAAAAATCAGACCATCTGAAGTGCAATCTGTAATACATGACGTCTTAAGTCCCCACAAATCTCCTGGTTATGACTTAATTACGGGTAAACTACTGAAAGAACTTCCGAGGAAAGAGATAATCTTTATAACTTTTTTATTTAATGCTATGTTGAGTCTAGAATATATTCCAGCTCAATTTAAACGAGCTCAACTAATTGTAATTCCAAAACCAGGAAAGCCTATCACTCAACTGATCTCTTACAGACCTATCAGTCTTTTACCTGTCATATCCAAAGTTTTTGAAAAGCTTTTTCTCACTAGGATACAAACAATGATTGATGAGGATGCCATAATGCCCGGCCATCAATTTGGTTTTAGAAGAAAACACGGCACAATAGAACAAGTTCACAGGGTTGTTGGGACGATACGACAATGTTTAGAAAATAAATGTTATTGTTCAGCCGCGTTCCTAGATGTAAGCCAGGCGTTTGATAAAGTGTGGCTTACTGTATAAAATTAAGATGTACCTACTAAATTCCCTTTTTGGTATTTTGAAATCTTATCTTACAGGCAGGACATTTCAAATTAAATATCAAGACATCCTTACTGATCTGCATCCTATATACAGTCTGGAATTCCCCAGGGCAGTGTTCTGGGGTCTTTCTTGTATATTCTCTATACTTCCGACCTCCCAGGAGATATGTCTACTGAAATTGCTACTTTTGCGGACGATACTGCAATTTTGTCCGTTCATCAGGACCCAGCTCAAGCTTCTAATAATTTGCAACGAAGCTTAGATACGATCACTGATTGGTTTCGGACATGGAGACTCAAAATTAATGAAAATAAATCTGTTCATATTACGTTCACTTTAAACCTGAATTCTTGCCCACCGGTAACGATAAATAATACACAACTATCTGAAGTGACCGAAGTGAAGTATTTAGGTATTCATATAGACAGCAAATTAACTTGGAAAACCCACATATGGACTAAAAGACAGCAACTTAATTTAAAAACTAATCGGATGAATTGGCTCCTTGGATCAAAATCAAAACTTAATTTGGAAAATAAATTGCTTCTCTATAAGACTATTATTTTGAAACCAATTTAGACATATGGTGTGCAGCTTTGGGGTTCTGCAAGTGTCTCTAACATTGAAATAATTCAAAGGTACCAGTCAAAATTATTACGCAAGATCGCCAACGCACCTTGGTATGTTTCCAACAGGACCTTACATTAAGACTTTAAAATACCTACAGTGAAAGAAGAGATCACGAGATTTAGTGAAAATTACATTGAAAAATTAGAAAATCACCCTAATCACCTAGCCTTGAACCTACTCGACAATACAGACACTGTTTACAGACTGAAGAGGTCTTCAATCTTGGACTTGCCTTTTCGTTTTGTAAACTGAGGATAAATTTCTATTACTAACATTGTAACCTACATAATTTTTACTCATTGTTCACATTAGCATAGAAAAGATTGTAAAGTTAAATAAATAAAAAAAAAGTTACGATGCTTTGACATTTGCGAGAATATGGGATGACGTCATCGCACGTTTGTCACAGCTGTTTGCTGCATTCAACAAACGGCACTATTTCGTTCATCGTCTACGGCGGAGCAAAATATTTAAGCTTCGCCGCAGCATCTGTCACTCCCACAGGTAGAGTAGGATTCACCTAAGTTGGCCAAAACGAAAGTAAACAAACTATTATCTTCTTACGAACTTGACCATAAAATCCAGCTGTGCTGAAAACATTGTCAACGAACATCTGTTTAGTATAGCACTTGCAATAAAGGGAAAGTTCTGATGCAATTATTAGCAACTAGCAGTTCACTTGCGCTGCTTAAAATACTACTAAGGGGCTTTTCCAAATAAATTATGTATTAACAGGGAGATGATGTGTCATGGTCATGGATGCGGCATGGTTAATTGTCTAAGATTTTCTTATGAAATAATGTTTACAAAGAAATATAGGCGAGTTTTTGAATAGCCAGTATTACTTGCTGCAAGTCAGTATCTGAAAAGAGAGATTGTTTCATATTGCGGTCAAAACTTATTAAAATTGGCCCAGGAAAAATAAACAAGCAGTTAAACAAACTAAAATACTTGAAAATCAAGAAATAGAATCAAATTAAACTTTGGCAGCTATGTAAAAAGGTTGAATGGAAATACAAACTTCTAAAAATAGGCGATATTGTAAACATTCTATAACCTATAACAACTTGTAAACAAACGCAACGTAGCGATTTGACAGTTCTGAGAAAATGTAAACAGACACCATGTGTAATCAACAATGGTTTCAGTTACCATTGAACCATCCAGGATTGGTTCATAGATGTAACCATCCTGTTTTTATCTATGAATGTTTTCAATGTGACTTGTATACAAATTTTTGATGAGATGATTAGTACATGCTTTGGCCAACTTACGTGAATCCTACTCTACTGTGGTCTCTCCAACCTCCTATTATGAGTCCCTGGAATCAATACCTTAATTTTCAGCTCTCTTCAATCATTTAAAACCTGGACGATTTGAAACAACTATTTTAGCGAATTTCCTTAGAAATAAGCTTACCGTCGTTCTGACAGAACAGAATGGACAAAAAATGTCCGTTCAGGGTAACCTCAGCAATCATATTAATATTTATATTAATTTAGAGCTTTTTATGTGTACTTTCTGGATATGAAGTGAGTTTATTGTTAAAACGCATTTTTACCTGCAAAAATCACGATTTGTTTCAAAATTTAACATGGGTTTATATGGGAAATAGAATGTTCATTTTTTTAGTGTCTTTAAGCACGATAACTCTCGTAAATATCCTTCGATCGTAACAAAATTTGGTACAGACATGTAAAACTAGATTCTCTTGGACGAGTTCGTAAACCATCCAGATCGACATATCCAAAGTGGAGTAAAGGCATTTTTTCCCCTGTGTTTTTAGTATCAGGGCTGCAGAATGTTGGCTTATCCAATTTCCTATTCACTCTCTACTGAGGTTTTCAGCGAATCGCTTTGAGTAATTTCTCAGTTTATCAATGTAATTAATAGAATTTTGTTTTTTTAAACAATTTTATGTTAATTTAAAAATAAACATTCCTGCCTACTTCATTATATGAAATCTTTGTGTTTTTTCATCTACGTCATTCGCCAATTTTTTTACAAAGGGTTTGTAAAACTAGCTATAATAAAATATTTCAATATATAAATATATCACTTGTTTTAGCGAATTTCCCCTATAGGGAAGAAGCTATTACCGTAGGTCTCATGGTAAGACTTAAGCTCGGGACCACTATAACTTTTCGTTTTGGGGCCCCCAGAAGCAAAAAACACTAATCGTTTGAATTTATATATATATATATATATATATATATATATATATATATATATATGTGTCTGTTAGCACGATAGCGGCTGCAAAAATGGTCCGATCTTTATGAAATTTGGTACGGACGTGTAAAGTGGTAATCAATTGGACGAGTTCGTGAACCAGCCCGATCGGACCACCGGAAGGGGGGGTAAAGGGGGATAAACCCCCCCAAAAATGGGTTTTTTGATTTTTTTACATAGAAAAATAAAATTTATCGAATTTTTGTGGGCACCATTGAATTCAGCTCAAAAAAACAAACAATTTGGTATTTTGAAACACTGCTCTATGTCCATTGGTTACCGAGATATTGAAAGTGGTAAACACAGTACGTTGTCCCAATGTTAACCTTATGGGAAATAAGTAAAATTCTATATCTCGCTTATTTCTCAACATATCTCAATAAAACTTGGTAAATAGCTTCTTCTAGTTCAGATCTACTAAATATTGAATTAAAACCACCCAGTTTTAATATACCTGTAGTAGCACACCTGCATACTCATTCCCCATGTTATTCTTATGGAGCTTACAAAAACATGTCAAATCTCGCTATGTTGGATTGAGATATGTTGTTTTGCATTTGAAATTCACTGAGTATGCAGGTCTGCTGCAACGGGGGTATTTTATTTTTATTTTTTAATAATGGATTAATTACTGTACTGGTTATTTTGTAATTAGAAATTCGCTGAGTACGCAGGTTTCTGCGACGGGGGTATTTATCATATTAATCAACCTGGAAGTTTTGGAACCGGGACTTTGAAAATATCGTTTGATAAATTATGACCTGGATGTTTTGAAACAGTTAGTTAACAATTAGAATGGGCGTCACCTAATTTGGCCAAAGAATCTACTAATAATGTCATAAAAAATTATTAAAATGGTATAATGTTGTTAGCACTATTTAATTCAACTGAAAAAACAAACATTTTGAATCATTGCTCTGAACATTTTGCCTTATTTTGAACATTTTTGTAACCGAGATATTGAAAGTGGTAAACACGGCACATTGTCCCAATGAAAACCTAATGGGGAATAGATATAATTCTACATCTCGTTTATTTCTCAGTACTCTCGAGACTAAAGGAGGCTGTTTCTAAACGATGTGGGTAAATTAATATTAACTTTGTATTTTGTAATACCTTAGACTACGTAAGGTCAAGGTTTCGTTTCAGAACCGATAAGATAAAACTGAGACCAATTGTAACTAGTAATTCGTAGCTAGTAATTAATTGTAAAACCCGTTTAGAAACTGTCCCCAGGCCCTTTGAAGGCAGCTGCTTTGTAATTGGTCTAGATTTTTTCTTTGGAGACATTTCGTTCATTTGGCTTTGCTTTCTCTTATCTTCGCTCTCTGTCTGGGTGGGCGAAATTTCATACCGAGCAGAGCAGGTCATGACGTCATCGTTTATACCAGTGGTTCCCAAAAGGTGGTCTGCGGACCCCCAGGGGTCCGCGAATGGCTTACAAGGGGTCCGCGGCGTTAGGCCTGTACATATTGGCTACTATTATGGATGGAAATTTCGGGAAATTCTCGGGTAAATTAAATTCCTGATTTTCGGGCGGGATTTTTATTCACTTCGGGAAGTTTTCGGGACGGAATCGTTTAGCGATTGCAACTAAACAGCGAGTGTAGCTTCGCAAAACTCGCGATCGGCCGCGGAAAATGATCTTGCCGATCGTATTTGCGTATTTGCCGATCGCGAATAAAGGCAAATCCAGCTTTGCAAAACTCGCGATCTTCCGCTAAAACTATCGTGCGTATTTGCCGATCGCAAATAAACGGCAATGCAGCTTTGCAAATCTCATAATCGGCCGCAAAAACCATCGCGCGTATTTGCAAGTCGCGGATGAACGGCAAAAATAGCTTTGCGCTATTCACGAACGGCCACGAGATACGCTAGCGCGTATTTGTCGATCGCGGACAAACTGCCGATGATGTTGCTTTACGAAACTCGCGATCGGCTGAGAAAAACTGTTGCGCGTATTTGAGGATCGCTGAAAAACGAAAAATGTAACATTGCGAACTTGCAATCCGGTGTGAAAATCAAGTTTAGCTATTCACTGAGAGCGGTTAATCGACAGAAATAACTTGCTAGAAGGCTTTACAGTGATGCATTTCATATCATCGGCCACATTGGTCGGCTACAAATAAATTGGTTTAGCCATTGATTCAATTCTCTAAACTAAATCAGATTACATTGAATCCCAGCCGAAAGTATGATTATTTTTCATAAATAAGTAAAAAAAACTAAACAGTTGACAAAAGTAAATAATTTGAGACTTTTGAATTTAAATTTGAAATACACATGTAATTAATATTTTATGTAATTTGAGGAATATCAAGTTTGGGAGTTGTGAAAAACAAGAACTTCAAAGACTAAAATTAATAAAAATACAATAACATGTTTACTGCAGTAGTTATACTTGACAGTTATTTTGTCAACATGCAGTAACCACTCAAGTATTTTACTTTTGGATTTGTGGAAACCAAACAATAAAATGAAAAAGCAAAAACTTAAAAATTATTGTGTTTTTGTCAAACTTTAAAAAATGTACTATATTTGTTATTTTTTGAATAATATTTCTGGTTTTCAATGCATTTAAGTCTTGATTTCTTGATTAAAAAGATGAATAAAAATTCAAATTCAATAAAAAATAATAATAAATAAACAATAACTTTACTATTTTATATAAGTTAGTATTTTCCTTATAATCAACAATTTCATTGAGTTACTTTTTTATTATTTTGGAATGTTTTTTTAATGTTTGCTATTTTGTCAATTGCATATAAGTCAGTATTTTTTCACTTTAATCTTTTCCTTGAAATGTTGTGATCAGGTAGGATATTTATTTAAACAGTTATTTATGACATTGTTTTTAACCTAATGTAATAAAGTAAAATAAATTTGTAAACGAGCATTTCCAAAACTTTAGGGAAGAAAAAATCCTGTCCTGTCCCGTCCCGAATTTAAGAGGGAAGAAAAAAATCTTTTCCCGTCCCGTCCCGAACTGAAAGTCCAATCCCGTCCATCACTATTGGCTATAAAACAATTTGGAAAGTTTTGGTGGGTAAAAGCAAAAATAAAAATAAAAACAAAAACAAATTATTAAATGAAATATACTGAATCGACAGTGTTAGATGCCGGAATGCGATCGTATACCTATGCGCGCGGGCATGCAACTGAGCATGTTGTAAATCAAATATAGCTTTAGGGGTCCCCGATTGTTTAGATTGTATACCTGGGGGTCCGTGACTACCTGTTATTTGGGAACCACTGGTTTATACGATGTTAGTCTATCGATGAGGGTCTCGATAGTTGATAGTCGAGTATTGCAACTTCATTTTCGCATCTCTTAAATCGTTTTAGTTGCCTGTCGCCTGTCTCTCCTCTCTCTATCTCATGGAGTGACTTTCAACTACTTATTTCCAGTTGAAAGTCAGAATATATAGTACGTAATGGAATATGGAGGTAGCTGAAGTGAACTTAGTTTAGGCTACTTTTTTGTAAATAATTAAGAGAACATGTTAACCATTTTTGTCAGAATATAAACTAAACTTATAGTCATCGATCCCTTTATAGCTCTCAGTGGATAAACCAGATGGCCTATAAAATCATAGAATAATTCATTTCAACATTTTATAGGCTTATCATCTACTAAGTCTTAAAGCAGTTGTGAATTTCATAGATTTATTTTGATCATAATAAATTATTATGCCGTGATCTTTAATTTAATTCTGAGTCAACAACATCTTGTTCATCGTGTTAAAAGGGTGAATAACCCTTGTTGATCAGCACCAGTTCGGAGTTCTTCTACTCAATAGACGCTAAATCTCAAGGTATATTTGGATAATGATTACCATCTCCTCAACCAAATAAAATTATTTTACGGGAATATTTAAGTATACTCCGAGTTAAATAACGTGACCCAGGCCGTCGGTAAAGCTAACGCTGATATTAACACTAATGTTATATGGACGGACTCGGACTAAAATAGTCTGCCTATCTGATTATTGTAATGTTACTTATATCCTTATCCTTAATTGAAATTCTTCAATTCATCACTGCACATTGCAAGCAAATTTGTACGATTTCAACTACAAAGGCGCTGATTTATTAATGACAGTATTTAAAACATAACTCCAAATCATTAAAATAGGATTAGCCTCGCGGTTGACTTTGAAACATCAATAACAAAGCTCAACGTAGCCTAAATAACCCAATAAGCTAAACAATAATTTAACAATTTTTATTTCTACCAATAAATATTTATTTAAAGTACCCTTGGTCTTATAAGTTTGTGAAGATCAATGTTATAAGAAACTAATAAATTCTTCCAAATTCTGAGTGAAGTCAATACCGTAACCGAAAGTCAAATATCGATCAATGTAGAATCTACGGTTGACGACTTCGACCCCTCGAAGGTGATCGGATCAACGATGACGTCATGACCTGCTCTGCTCGGTATGTGCTTACGTGCTTACGTGCGTGCGTAGGGATGGCAAAATTTTTCGATTTGTCGATATATCGGTTTTCCGATATATCGGGAGCAACATATCGATGTCTATGATATATCGACCCCCAAAATATCGATATATCGGGTTAACGATATATCGACAATTTTTTTTCGCTTTTTGACAAGAAAACTGCTTATTGTAAGTTCAAATGTGCAAACACTGGGAAAAGAAAAGAGAGACCATTCAAATAAAAAGTAAAACCGCTTTAAAATTAGTGGATACTTAAAAAATACACTCAAAATGTTATATGGGTTTGCGATTGGAACTTGAATTTCCAAGAAAATTACAGTAGGTAGAGTCCCACAAACCCGGACTAAATGGATTGAACGGTGTCTGGGTTTGTGAAAATTCCGAGTTATCGGGAAATGAGTAAAAATAAGAGAAAAATAAGAATATTTTCTGTTATTTCTATAAAAAATCATTTATTTATTGCACAGTAAAAAATACAAAAACTACATTATCAGTTATGAAAAAACTTAACCTAAAGAAAACCAAAACTCTTTTATGTGTCACACCGTGATCTGGCCTTGAATCTCAGTGCAATCTATTACTCTGGCAGGCTTTCCGAGTATATCCAGAATTCCGGGTTATGGAAGTCCGGGTTTGCGGGACTCTACTGTACAAATAAAATGACAATTTTTGTCATTTTATGAGTCCGATATATCGGACCGAAAATATCGATGTCTCCGATACTATCGGGTTGAATTTGTCGATGGCGATATATCGATATATCGGGCCCAGAATATCGATGTATTAAAAATATCGATATATCGTTGCCATCCCTATGCGTGCGTGCTTACGTGCTCCTCTTCGTCCCGTTGACCCCGTAGTGATAGGGCATGGGATACGTCAAAGGAATTAATTCTGCTTACTTTTAAATAACATGAAATAAATAGAAGTTAATAATTTAAGTTGTTTAGTGTAAAAGTTCATCCACCTCGTAAACAGATTTTTCAATTAAAAAAGACTCTAGCCTATTCTTAAAAATACTCAGGTTTGGACTGTTGACAATGTTGTATGGAATTGACTGCAATAACTTATTGCCTATGTAGGAGGGCTGCTTTTCAAACAAACTAGTATTGTGAAAGATGGCAAAACGAGATTTAAATCGAGTGTTGTAGGCATGGTCACGGATGGCTGGCTGTCCATGGACCTTAGCATACAAAATTACTTCAAATATAAAAAGACTGGGTAGAGTTAGTATTTTAAGGTTTCTGAAGGCCTCTCTACAATGAGAGCCAGCCTCAAGGCCCGCGACGAGCCTCACCGCCCTCTTTTGTAAAACAAAAAGTCGGTTGAAAGATGTTTTGTTGGCCATCCCCCACAGTATCACAGAATACCGGAGGTGAGTCTCAATGAGACCGTGGTAGACCAATTTTGAAAGACTTTTGATGCCCACACGAGAGAAATTTCTGAGGACAAAAATTGAAGATGAAATTTTTTAGTGAACTTTTTCAATTTGAAACTCCCATGACAAATCACGGTCCAGTCTCACTCCTAGAAAATCCACCACATCCACATGGTTGAGATCACGCTCGCCAATGAACAGATTCGGGTGGAAAGTTGAACTGAGACTTGAGTTTTGGGTTGTTTGAATATGCATAAAGTTTGTTTTCACTGCGTTGACCGCAAGTTTGTTTTTGTGAAAAAATTGAGCTGCTGTGTTTACTTTGATGTTTGCCTCGATTTCTGCCAATTGTTTGTCCATGTTTCTGACAAGAATGGTCGTACCGTCCGCAAACATGAAAATATCATTTTCCGGGACGACATCATTCAAGTCATTCACATAGATTAAAAACAGTAGAGGCCCAAGGATTGAACCTTGCGGCACTCCGAACTGAACAGGAGATTCTTTTGATTGGAAAACGGTGTTTTTTGACATGATTTCAGTGACCTGAAAGCGGTTTTCCAGGTATGAATGGAGCCAATCGAGAATTTTTCCAGAAATTCCGACTTTTTGAATTTTTTCCAAAAGAATTGAAATGTCAACGCAGTCAAAAGCTTTTGACAGGTCAGCAAAGCATGCAATCACACACTCGCCCCTGTCAATCGCCCGGATGCATTCAGATACAAACTCAACTAAAGCAAGCTTAGTTGATTTGTTTTTACGGAATCCAAATTGTTTTGAAGAAAAGAGATTGTTCGTTTCCATATATGCCATTACCTGGTCATATACGGTTTTTTCAAAAAAATGTGAGATGGATGGAAGGAGCGAGACTGGAAGGTAATTGTTCATGTCTTTGTGGCAGCCTTTTTTAAAAAGAGGTTTGACTTTTGATGTTTTAAAACAATCCGGAAAGATGCCACTGTGAAGTGACATATTGATGAGATGTGTGAGAGGGACGGCGAGCTCGTCGACACAATTTTTCAAAACTTTCATTGAAATTCCATCTACCCCAAAAGAATTCTTAGATTTAAAATGTTTGAAAAGCTTTACAGTGTCCTTTACTGAGATTGAAGTGAAATCGGTGAGAACATGTGGATTTATGAAATTTCGCCCACCCTCTGTCTGCATCTGTCCTGCATTCTGCAGTTTTCCGTCTGTTGTCTGCTACTAATGTCAACTGTCAGTCAGTCGTTTGTCTATTTTGAGCCCAGGTTATGTGTTGCAAGTTATCCTAGTGATTATTGTGATTTGTCTTAATTAGTGATTACAAAAGTTTAAGTGGAAATAATTTTACTATTTAGTATCCCTGTTATTTTGATTTTCTACTGTTTCAGTAGCATGTCTGAGTAGGGTATATGTAAACACTTGAGTACTGTAATGGGCCTTGAATGATTCTCAAAAATCTTAATATTTTACAAATTAGATTTAACATGTAATGAATTTAAGAGTGTCATTTTGGATCATAACATTAATCTAAACATAACATGCTGTCAGCTTTCATAAATAAAACGAAGTCCTTAGTAGGGATAAGTTTAATTGAAAATAACTCTGATAACAACTCCAAACAGGTCAACTCATCAGCATCTCATGAAAGTTTATTTTTAAATAGAAATAAATCTTTGGACATGGCTAATAATAATGATAGTGAGAATGAAAGACTGCAGGATAGTATATTTGGTAAGTAGCTTAATTGTTAAATTATTAGACCTAGGAATAGGTGATAAGTTAGGTAATAAATAAATTGAGTGTTTGTGAGTACAGTAGCTGCTGTGTAGCCTACTATAGAGGTCAGTCTGAACCTCTTGAATTCCTTTTATTCACACACTTTCCCATAGGCCTAACCTAATCATATTGGCCAGGGCCGCAGACACTGGGGTCATTCATTATCAAATCTACACAGTGATTTTACTTCACCACCTCAGAATTTGACTAAGTAAATGTTGTATTTTGGTTTACCTTAAGTAGACCAAGAATATCAATTTTTTTCTAAACGTGTCTGTTGGATTGGTAGTTAAGTGAAATGTCTGAAAAGCCCCAAAAATGACGTGACATCACTTTTTTGAACTGTGATTGTGACTCAGTCACTTAAGGTAAAAAGCTGAAACAGGTGTCATTTTTCAGCTGTTGGGGGTCAGAAAAATTGTTTTTCGGAAATCCAAAAATCAAATTTTAATTTTGAATAACTCAAAACACTGCCCATTAAAATTTTTGAAAAAGATCCCAAGAGATATGTGTTATGTTTCCAACAGTTTTGGTAGTTTCATGAAGGGTGTAGCCTATGTAATGGGAACACAATAACTTGGTTGATTATTGGAAAAAAGCTTTAAATTCGTTTTTCAGAGAAGTCAAGTGAAAGTCATATGGGATTGTTATTGCACTCTATTGTAATGTTGTGGTTTTTAAAATAATTAGTTATAATATAAAATACAAAAACAAGTGTTCAGAAAAAAAAATGCTCATCAATCCTAAATCAGAGCTTAGGCTTTAGACTGTACACGTCTTTAGATTATGTTTTACTATAAATACAGTATAGGCTTATAAGTTTAAATAGGCCTACCTACATTTTAAGTGTTGTAGGCCTAAGACGTTTTTTATTTATATCCAGTGAAGACAACAACACCTATCATAGTAATCAAGAAGTTATTTAAACATTTTAGGTCTTTATTCACTAAAAAAACCTTAAGGCCTATTTAAAAAAAAAACTTTAATATACATTATAACAACCATCAAGTAATAATTGCACAAGTAGGAGGCGACTTACAATATAAACCCAATAACTAGTCTCTCAAGATCGAATGCTGTTTTTCTTAACTTTCTCGTGTACAGTCTAAAGTTGAAGCTCTGATTTAAGATTGATGAGAATCTTTTTTATCTAAATACTTATTTTTGTGTTATAGGCCTATATAGAATTATTAATGAAACCACAACATAACTATAGAGTGTAATAATAACCATCCCATATGACTTTCACTTGATTTCCCTCAAAAACGAATGTAAAGCTTTTTTCAATAAACAATTATTATGTGTTCCCATTAAATACGCCCATCATGAAACTACAAAAACTGTTATGTCTTGGGAATTTTTCAAAAAATTTTGAAGGGCAGCGTTTTGAGTTAGGCTATTTAAAATCAAAATTTTAATTTTTGAATTTCTGAAAAAATCTTTTGAACCCAATTTTTATTATTGTATGAAAGAGTCGTGTATTATTGTTTGTATTAAAATTTCACCTGTTTTAGCTTTCTACCTTAAATAACTGAGTCACAAACAATGTGGCCTTGGTCACAATCACAGTTAAAAAGAGTTGTGTCACGTAATTTTTGGGAGTTTTCAGACATTTCACATAGCTATAACTTACAATCCAATCGACAGATTAAAAAAAAAATTATATTTTTATTAATCTGCTTACAGTAAACCTGAATACAAAATTTCAACAAATTCTGAGCAGCTGAGCTAAAAAATCCTGTTTTTGTGTTGATTTGACATGGATTAACCCACGGTGCGGTGGTTATTGAGCTGTTACTACTGTAGGTTGTCTTGCTGAAAGAGGTTAATAAATACTTTTTCCTACAACCGCGTGTAAAGTGTCAGTTTACATACCGAAAACCAATCGTAAAACAGCTGTTTACTGAGGAGCGAGCAATTAAGTCTTTAAAGTCTTTTGAGCGAGCGCATCGTTTGCGCTCACCACGTGATTACTTTCACGCTCGCCAGCTGATTGCATTGTTACTTGGCGTGCTATAGCGCTACCTTCCGCTTCCGACTGAGCTCAACTTGTTTATAACCTCAAACTGGCGCATTCAGCTACAATGGATGTACTAAGTGATGACGAATTTGTGTTCCTATTATTTAGGCTATAAGCTAAAATATGTAATCAATTAGTCGTGTTTGTTCTTATCAAAGTCTTTTTTTTCTCATTGTTTATAACCTCAAAATCATAATGGCGCTTTCAGCTACAATGGACATGAGTAACTGTGATTGTATTTATCATTTGGGAAATTAAAACTGCAGTCGCAGGAACAATTTAGCATGTATTTCGCTTGTAAAGTGTCTTTCTCGCTTTCCCTAAAAATACCGTTCGACGCTATGCGTCACGTGGTAACTGTTAAGCTTAGTTTAGCTTAAGCCCTAGCTCCTAAGCTAAGCTAAGCTACTTAAGCTTAGGTCCTAGCTTAAGTTAACACAAAATAATTCAGCTTAATTTTACAAAAACTAAATTGCCAGTTGTTTTGAACCGTTTAAAATCAAACTCTAGAAGTATTTACTTGACTTTAAAAACGTAATGCCTGCCACTCCAACTAAGCATTTGTCAGTTAGAAGAAATAACATTAACTAAGGTAAACAAAAATAACCAGCACCCCCAAACACCGGCAGCCATAAATTTTACTCATTATAATAAGACTTTGGTACATAACTGGAAAGGAGTCAGTCTAGCAGCCAGTGTTACAAAACTAAGTTGAGTACTTAAGTCTTATAATATATGGCTGCTAGAGTTTGGGGGGGGGGGGGGGGCAATCGGATAGTTTACCTTAAGAAAATTATATTTGAGAAGTCTTTGAGATCAGATTTTACAAAGACTCTCTGCATGCTTGCTCTTCGAGTCTTTACGGTTCAAGAGGATAAATGGATAAAAAATCAAATGTTTGGTTTTATTAGATTAGATCCCTGAGGAAGCTATCTCAATACTCCTGGATATTTAGGCTTTTTCCCCCTTAATGGTCATAATTTCTTTGTCATTAGTGTAACTTAGATTAACGCAACATCTTTGAGTGGCCATAAAACCAGGTTAGGGTCATTCCATGTAAAACCAACAAGGCACTCAACTCGAGCATCCTAGATTTTGATGAAACTTTACTTGTTTGTGTTCTTTTGGGTGCCAAATTCAAAAATAATTTTAAAACAATTCTACCTCCTATACTTTTTTTGCTATGTTTTTTAAAAATCGGAAATTTCCACTGTTTTTGATGTGCGCTCAAACCTAAAATGAGCTATAAGTTCTATCAGCCCTATCAAGCTGATCAAAGGCTCATTTTAAAGAGGATTTCAAGGGCTTTCATATGATACCACACTTGACCAATTTTGATTAAAAGATTCTTTTTCCAAACATTTCTAAAAATGATTTCAAAATTTTTTTGAGATAGTGTTTTTTGAAAATTTTGAAAATTACATGTATTTTTCATTGCAATGTGGACAACATATGTTGAAAATTTCAGAGTGGGATGACAATTGGATCAGCAGTTATGGTAAAAATACTTAAGTTAACAGCGGTTTGCTATTTAAAAGTGAGATTGCATGACACTTGAACTACCATCTAGATTTAACATGGAATATGATAAGTATGTGTAATAAAACAAAATTATAAACTATTTCATAATAAACATAAATCATAATTAAACATACACTACCATATGTACAGGATGTACACAAGCAATCAAAAACATGCAATCCCTGTATACATTCAGAAAAGTATATATGTATATGTGTATATATATATATATATATATATATATATATATATATATATATTCATTTATTTATTTAAATATGTGTGTGTTTTAATAGGTAAGTCATTCTGTTTTATTTTTTATTAATAAAAAGTTCTGTATTGTTTTTTCAGTATCTTAATTTGTTATTTAAAGCAATTTTTAAAAAGATATTAAAAATGTTCAGTGCCCTAAGTGAAGCGTATTAAGTATATTAAACAACACACATTAACATGCTGTAGTATTTACTTCATTTCGTTAACGGTGATTTAATTTTACCATAAACATTATTTCAGGTACAAACTTATGATTTTCCAGTGAATAGAATTTATAATTTCATAGTTAAATATTTTATTGTACAATGCTCTCATAGTTATAAAGGAAAAAACTTCACGTTAAATTTAGATGGTAGTAAGTGACCTGCGATCTCACTTAAATAGTAAACCGCTGTTAAGTATTTTTACCATAACTGCTGATCCTATGGTTATCCTACTCTGAAATAATTTTGAAATAAGTTTTTGAAATTTTTGAAAAAAGATTTTTTTGATCAAAATTGGTCAAGTGTGGTATCATATGAAAGCCCTTGAAATCCTCTTTAAAATGAGCCTTTGATCAGCTTGATAGGCCTAATAGAACTTGAGTTATAGCACATTATAGGTTTGAGCGTATGTCAAAAACAGTGGAAATTTTCGATTCTTAAAAAAATAGCAAAAAAAGTATAAGAGGTAGAATTTAAAAAAAATTAATTTTGAATTTAGCACCCAAAAAAATACAAACAAGTAATGTTTTATTAAAATCTGAGATACTAAAGTTGAAAATGTTTTTTATTTGGTTGATTTGATGTGGAATGACCCATTAAGCATACTCTAAAATATATAATCCCTTATCTATATGGTTTTATTTTTTATGTAAGAGGAAAGAATTAATTTTAATGGGCTTTTACACTATAACAAATTATTTTAATCTGAACAATTTGTTTCAAAGTATTTAACCGTTTCACTTAGGCCTACAATGATCTTTTAAGCTTTAAGTGGGGAGATTTGATTCCATATTAGATTATTGAAATCCAAGGTAACTTGTTCATTATGAAGTAAAAAATATAACTGTTAACTATGAAATGAAAAATGAAACCTTTTTCACTTGTTATAGATTGCATCCGAACAATAAAAGATCCAGAAAAACCTGCAACTCTTGAGGACTTAGAAGTTGTTTACGAAAGTGGAGTCAAGGTGAGATGTAGCCTTAGAACTTCAATAGTTTGACACTTGATACTTCGATACTGTGTATTGTTCGACACAGGCATACACTCAACAATTTAAAGATTTAAAAATATTTACAGTCGACCCTTGATTATCCAATACACTCAGTAATCCGATGCTAAACTAAATGCATCATCATAGAAGTCAAGTTATGTATTATACTGAATTTTGATTTGTATTGTGACAGGAGTGTTTACGTCTTGGCAATCACATTTTCAATATTCCATTCAGTTCATTAGCTAGTATACTCTGCCTAATGCATGTTTAGCTAAGGGCGTCTTCTTCTCGGCGTGGAAAGCGGCTTGTCTAGTCCTGATTCCGAAGGCGAGCACCACACCTACGACCCTTTCATCTTTTCATACCCTGTGCATGCTCGATATGGCCGGCAAGGTGATGGAAAAACTTTTGCACACCAGACTGACCAAAACGGTTGTCTCTGCGGGTGACCTGTCTCCGCAGCAGCGCGGTTTCAGAATCGTTCATTCCACAATCAATGCCATCCAGGAGGTAGTAGAGGCAGAGCGGAGGGCCAAGGACCACAACCACTGGTCGTGTCGCGTGGTTCTCCTCGTCATACTTGACATATGAAACGCTTCAACTCCGCTAGTTGGAGCGATATGCTGTGTGCGCTTGAGCTTGGGGGGTTCCATTTTCCCCACTATCTCCTGTGTATGATCAAGGTGTCAGATCGCTTACTGCTTTACGACATGACCAAAGGCCAGCAGCACATTCTTATAGTGATAAGGATAAGGCTGATAAGATTAGTGATATAGGAAGTGTCCTAGGCTATGCAGGGTCTATCTCGGACTCGACCTTCGGAAATTGTCCTGAGGCTAGACATGCCCGGTGAGACCCAGCTTGTTGGCCACACCGATGAAGCTGCGGCTCTTGTTGCAACAACAGACGTCGCCCAGGCAAAGCTCAAACTAATGGACATGGTCAGCGAGTGGATCAAATCAAATCAATCAAATTCATTTATTCCAAAAAAAAGTTACACATAGAAATGACCCAGAAACAATAAGATATAACATAATATTAATTTGAAGTAGTACCTAACAAAAATTAACATTGGAATTTAGTGCCTACATAGGAGTAAATTCCTGTGCGTAGGCACGAGCCGCTAAAAACTCAGTCTTGGTCAGAAATTAATTAATTAGCTTGGCAATATGTGTAAATAAAAAAGTAAATATGCAAATTTCTATAAAAAGTTTTGGAGTAAGAAAAGTAAATGACAAAGCGTAATTTTAATTTGATCGGGGAACTATTGGAGAATGACCACTGCGACGAACTGCTACTCGTTTGGCAACTTAGTACTAAGTCAAGTCTAGTCTACAGTGCCGGCCTTAGGGGAGGGCGACAGGGGCGGCCACCCAGGGCCTCGCGCTTCTGATAGTTTTCCTTTGTTTAAAATAGCACGGATGCACGGCTTGTCTCTGGATCTCAGAAAGACCGAGATCGTGGGCTTAATGAAAAAGCATACCCACTACCTTCCCAGAGCAAGTAGGCAACGTCGAACTTGAGACTAAGCCTGCTGCCAAGTACCTGGGTGTAATTGGTCGACATTAAACTGTCTCTCAGCAAGCAGATTTAGCGCACTGCCGACAAAGCCGCTAAGGGTGTCGTTGCCCTCTGTACGTGTAAGTGCCGTCTGCTCATGAGTGCCATCCAGTCAGTTTTTTTGTACGGAGCGGAGGTCTGGGGGCCACGCACTTGAGAAGCGTGTGTACCGAAACTGGCTTACCCGAGTACAGCATAGAGAAGCCTTGCGGGTGGCATCTGCTTATGGTAGTCTCCGAGCCAGCTGTTATGGTGATCGCCAGAGTGATCACTCTACTCTTTCTTGCGAGGTAGAGAAGAGTACCATAGGAGGCCTTTGGTTGGCAGGGAGACAGTTGCCATTGAAGAGCGCGAACAAAGCTTCAACTGCTAGCAGTGCAACTGGGAAGTTGAGTCGAGGGGATGTTGGATCTTCAGGCTCATTCTTACTTCTGTTGATGTAACATCCGTTTCAGGGGGGGGGGGGAGATTTTCCAGGTCCTTACTCTGTAACTTTAATACTACATACTACACTTTTAATCTCCCTGTAGGTTTAACTCCCCCCTCCCCCCTACTTAAAAGGTGGTGAATACTTCGGTTGTCGCCAAACATGAATTCAAGATTTGACAACCGCTAAATAATTGATAAATTAATTATTACCGAACTAACAGAGATTTTCCTGTATGAAGATTAGGCTCAAGAAATGACCAAGGAGTACGTCTGCTGCAATACTACTGCCAGCCAGACTATTGCCAGTTCGACATTTGATGATGACATATATTTAAAAGATTAAATTAAATTATCTTTCATGTTATTTTAGGCTTTCTCAATCCTTTGTTGCAGATATTATATATACTATTAGATATGAATTCTGTAAGCATCTTTTCAGCACATAATTTAGATTTGTTCCTTAATTGGTCTAATTTTGTTCACAGGTAACAAGGCTCAACGGGAGCAAAGCTTACACAGTTGGAATAGAGTTCAACCCAACAGTACCACACTGCAGTCTGGCCACACTCATCGGACTTTGTATGCGAATCAAAGTGGAGCGATGCCTTCTGGAGAGAATCAAATTGGATATACACATCAAGAAGGGAGCTCATGACACAGAGGATGAAAGTGAGTTAATTTTTGTTTCCCTATTTCCTGTTTTGGAATAATAGCAATCAAACTAGCATTAGCTTTTGTCGAGCATCTAAGATAATACTTTTTACAATGCTTTTGTGGTGGCTATTTATATATTAAGTAGTTCATATTTTAATAATTTGATTCCAAATACAAAGAAGAAAATATTTATTATGTAAAGGAATATAAAACTGGTTTTACAAGTTAGGAAAGAATGAAAAAGTAAAAAGTAAACAAACAAGAGAAACATGTGATAAAATATTTTTGAAGTAAAAATAAATAACACATGTAATGGTTACAGGCTACAGCCACATACTCCCCTCCCAGTGGCAACGAGAGGAATCAAGTTTCAAATCATGCAGGAATTCTTAAAACATGTCCGAATCGAGTCCGTCTTGGTGTTTTATTGGGATGTGGAGGTTTTATCGGGACGTCATTTTGAAGTATGGAGGAAGTTTTCTCTTCGTTTGTTGGCTTCAACTTTGATGGGTACGTGTGGTATCCTTCAGATTGTTCTTGCAGAAGGAATGCTGGTTTAAGCCTGTCGATCGAAACCGAGTCTTCACCTGTCGGAAGTTCCAGCTTAAAGACTTTTTCATATTGTGATACCACTTTAAAGGGTCCGTTGTAAGTAGGTTGAAGTGGTTTCTTTGAAGCATCTTGTCGGACGAAAACATGAGATGAAGTCATGAGATCAGGATGAATAAAAATAGATTTTTTATGACGGTGTTGAAACGGGACTGGACGGATTGACCTTGCGTATTCACGGAGTTGTGAAACTAATGTAGGTACGTCACAAGAAAGTTCAGAGTCTTCAAATAAGTCGGCTGGAAGTGTGATTGGTTCTCCATAGACAATTTGGGCGGGCGAAACTCCAGTTTCAGGCATTATTTGTGAATGAAGACCAAGTAAAACCAATGGGAGTTTTAGAACCCAGTCTGCAGATAATTGTGATTTAAGAGCCGATTTCAAAGATCGATGCCACCTTTCTATGGCTCCGTTAGCAGCCGGGTGATAAGCTGTTGTCTTGATATGTTTCACACCTAGAATAGATGTTAAACAAGAAAATAACTCACAGTCGAATTGTCTACCTCTATCAGTTGTGATGAAGTGAGGGACTCCAAAACAGGATATCCAGGATTGAAGAATAGTATTGGCCACTTCTTCCGCAGTTATACAAGTGATGGGAATCGCTTCAGTCCACCTGGAAAACCTGTCGATTATTGTCAGGAGGTACCGATATCCTCTTGAGGGAGGTAATGGTCCTACTATATCCACGTTGATGTGTGAGAAATGTTTCTGGGCAGATGGGTAGGAACCTAAATGACTGGAGGTGTGTCGCCATGTTTTGCAACTTGACACAGAATGCAAGTTTTGGCCCATAACGCGACATCACGCTTCAATGAAGGCCAACAGAACCTCTCTTGGAGCATTTTCACTGATGCGGCTATACCAGGATGGGATAAGTTTGGATTGAATCATATATAGCTCTACGATATTGACGAGGGATGAAAGGGCGAAGTTTCCCGGTCGAAGAGTCACAAATAAGTTCAAGTCCATTATCAAGAGTCATGGTTTTAAACGAATATGTTTCTTGATTCGAATTCAGTAAGTGTTGTAATTCCTCGCATTTGCATTGGGCATTAGATAAATCACTGAGAGATACTGCAGAAGAGATGGTAATCTCGGATATTCGTGAACAAGCATCTGCAGAGTAGTTCTGCTTACCCGGTATGTACCGGATGTCAGTAGTGAATTGACCTATGTAGTCAAGGTGTCGAAGTTGTCTAGGAGTTGCTTTGTCCGGTCGTTGTTCAAAGGCATAACTGAGAGGCTTATGGTCAGTTAAAATAGTGAAATGACGACCTTCTAAATAGTGTTTGAAGTAACGAACAGCTTCGTAAGGAGCCAGAAGTTCACGATCGTAAGTACTATAGTTTTGTTGAGTTTTATTGAGGATTTTGGAAAAGAAGCCTATGGGTTCAGGTATATTCCCTCTCAACTGTTGGAGCGAGGAACCAATTCCAAAATTCGATGCATCGACCATAAGAATCAAAGGAAGATCACTAGAAGGATGGAAAATTAAGGTAGCGTTCGCTAGTTCATTCTTTAATTTATTGAAGGAATCTTTTGCGACCTCATTCCAAACTATATTACTTTTGTCTTTCTTTTTCGGATCAGGACATAGGTCACAGAGAGCTTTTTGAGTTGCAGCCGTATTGGGTAAGGATCTCCTGTAGAAGTTGAGGATACCTAAGAAACATCTGAGTTGATCAATTGTTATCGGTAGTGGGTATTCAAGAATTGCTTTCACTCGTTCTGGTAGTGGAAATATTCCATGTTTGTTGATGCGGTATCCTAAGAACGAAATTTCAGGAACAGCAAATTCACATTTAGCCGCATTAATGCAAAGACCGTGTTCAGAAAGGCAATCGAAAAGTAAACGAATATGTTGTTCGTGTTCCTTTTCCGATTGAGAAGTGATTAAGATATCGTCAAGATAGGAATATGCAAATGGGAGATCACGTAATACGTGGTGGATAAAACGTTGGAAGGTCTGGCCAGCGTTTTTCAATCCAAATGGCATGCGTATGAACTGAAATAAACCAAATGGGGTGATAACAGCAGTTTTAGGAACGTCATCCGGGTGGACAGGTATATGATGATAAGCTTTAACCAAATCTATTTTGGAAAATATATTCTTACCTTCAAGTTGCGAATTGAAGTCTTGTAAATTGGGTATCGGATATTTATCTGGAACGGTAATCTTATTAAGAGCGCGGTAGTCACCGCAAGGGCGCCAGGAGCCGTCCTTCTTTGGTACCATATGCAGTGGTTTAGACCATGGACTTTTAGAGGGTCTACAAATGCCCATATCGATCATTTTCTGGAATTCCAATTTAGCTTGAGTAAATTTGTCCGGAGCTAAGCGTCTGGCTTTAGCGGTAACGGGTGGTCCATTGGTGCTAATTGTATGAAAGTAATCTATCTCTGGAGTCTTGTGACCAGGAATATCTCTTAAAAGTTCTCGAGTTCTGGATAATGTTGTAATATGTGACAATAGGACAATATTAGGACAATATTAGGATCTACAAGATGGATGTCAGAGCGCATTGCTGTAGAAGGTGTGGAACCAAGTCTAAAAAGTAGTGTTTTGCTGTCTATCAACCTTTTATTTTTAATATCGATTAGTAGACCGAATTCGGATAAAAAGTCTGCTCCTATTATTGGTTGTTGAACATCGGCAATGGTAAAAGGCCAACAAAACGACCTTCGTAGACCAAGATCGAGTTCCAGTAATTTTTCGCCGTAAGTTGCAATACTGGAACCATTGGCAGCATAAAGAAGTCTTAAAGATGACTTTGGTTTACTTTTAGTTTGAGGGGGGATAACAGAAATGTCGGCTCCCGAATCAATCAAAAATTTGGTGTTAGTTAGGCGGTCATATACAAAGAGACGGCGAGGTTGTGTTTTCGTGCTGTCTTCCGCCGTATCAAGACAGTGCTTAGTTTTCCGAATCTTTGTTTGAGGAATGATAACTGCACGGTTTTACACACCTTTGAGCATTATCCCCGAATTTACTGTGGTACCAGCAGAAAGGATTTTTGGAATTTAAGGAGCCTGTGTTGTTCGGTCGCCAAGGTTGACGAGATCGAGAGTGGGATCTTGATCTTAAATGCAAAGACAAAATTTCGTTGGTCAATTTCGAAATTTGGTCTTCCAGTCTTGATAACCTTTCAGGTTCTGAGCTATTTGATGGTTGACATTTCAATGAATTTACGTGAGATTGAAAGGGGGAATATTCCATAATTTTGTCCGCCATTGTTGCTAATTTGTCTAGAGAATCAGGACTAGATGCTAATACTGAGCTTACATGGGTAGGGAGACGTCTCAAAAAAATTGTTCTGAGGAAATCGTCTTTAATATGGTCACCGGCAAGATTACGCATTTCCCTGTGGAACTGGCTAGGTTTTTTGGAATCTAGTTCCAGTTCGTCCATTAGTTTAGTAACTTTTCTACTTTCCGATTCTTCAAACTCTGAGATCAAACGTTGGCATAAGTCCTGATAAGGAGTTTGACTCAATGGTTTATCAAGCAAATCCGAAATTAACTCTGCTACATCGGTATCAAGCTTACCAAGAACGTAATAATATTTTGTATGTTCTTTTGTGATACCGTTAATAATAAACTGTGCGTCAACTTGATGTAACCAGACTCTTACATTTTTTTTCCAAAATGGAGGAATTTTTACCGACAATTTTGAGACTTGGCCGAAATCAGTTGGGTTATTCGTAACAAGGTTGTTTTCATCAGTATCAGACATGTTGTGAACTCACCTTTTTGCCGTTTACAGTTGGTTGTAAAAATAATTCAGTTTTTACCAAATTGACGAGATGATCTAGGTAGTTTGTTGTGTTGGGTCCAATGGTGCTCAGTCGTAGGTAACTTGGAAGAGCTACGATAAGATGTGAAGCATGTGAACGATGAACCACGATATGTAATGCAAATTTGAGTCTTTTGAAATTGACAATTTAACACGTTACTTTAATATCACGTCGGTTGTAACCACTTTTGTGGTGGCTATTTATATTATGTAGTTCATATTTTAATAATTTGATTCCAAATACAAAGAAGAAAATATTTATTATGTAAAGGAATATAAAACTGGTTTTACAAGTTAGGAAAGAATGAAAAAGTAAAAAGTAAACAAACAAGAGAAACATGCGATAAAATATTTTTGAAGTAAAAATAAATAACACATGTAATGGTTACAGGCTACAGCCACACTTTGATTTTAAAGTGGTAGTGTTAAATTGTTTCAGCTCAGATCACAAATTAAACTAAAAGTAATTTGAGGCTTTAAAAAAAGAAGCTTTTTAGTTTATGTCTTTTTTATTTATTTTACAGTTAAATTTAAAGTTCTTGCCATACTGTATTTAAGATTATCATGACAAATGACATTTTTACTTACAGAGAAATGAATTATGTAACTGATTGTTGTTTTTAGTAAAGGCACTGTTTTTAAATAATATATTAACTAGACATTATATTTTTCTGTCCTTCAGACTTTATTCATTGATGAACGAAATATTTTATGAGCCTTAAACTTACTATTGTGATCTTAAAATACTCTCACCTCAAAATATAAGCAATCTCCTTATTATCTGAGGTCCTCGGTATCCAAAGCAGCTTTGGCCCCAACGACCTTGGATAATCGGGAGTGTCCTATATATTAGTCACAATCATCAATTTATTTCTTTGCTCTATGTACACTACAGTTAAATTTATTTTGGTAACTGTTGTTATTACATAGAAATCAGCTTTGACAAAAAAACAATCATATGTCTGATATATCTGGATGCACCAAGAATGAGTCTCCTAATTTCTACTGCTTTGCCACTTGATTTATTTGTCACACCTATTACAAAAAATGGTCAAATTTAATGGTCCTTTGCTTTTGTGCTACAAAATTTGTTCCTGTGATCGGTAAAAACACAATCGAATTTCATGATTGTTCACTTATTTTGCCAAGTTATTCCTACCATTTACCTGTGAGCTGTACTTTTGTACTCTTGCAATTGTCTTTTGCGTAATGATGAACAATTGCGATCAGTAAAACTTTCCCATCCCAAAATCTATCCAGATAGTACTTTCGTAATAATGAATTTCATGATTATTGGGTATCCACTTCATTTATTCTAACTGTTGTCTATCCACAAGAGAAAAATTCGCTTATAGTTTTATTTAGAACAGGATTTCACTTTCCAGCCTGTTATTAACATTCTTGTATCAGCTCAGTCTTTACATTTTGTTACAGTAAACAAGCAGATAAATGACAAGGAAAGAGTTGCTGCCGCAATGGAGAACCCAAATCTTAGGGAGATGGTGGAAAATTGCATCAAAGAAGATGACTGAAATCATGTGAGAACTATTTCTATGATTTTATTTTATACGTTGAAGCTATTTATCTCTCATGTAAGTACTTTTAAGTATAAACTTTATGGAAATTTTGGATCTTAAATGGCTGTGAAGTTTGTTAGGGGCATGATAATGACCTTAGGTTTGCGGCATTGTGTATTTTTTATTTAGCCCTAGAAAATGAGCTTATTTATTAGGAATTATATTTGAAAATTTGCAACAACCATCCCAAAGTAACAAAAAAGGGCATATATTACATGTAAAGTCAAGTCAAATATTCTTTATTCATCATAATGTATATTGGTACATGGAGTAGTGGCAAGTGAAATAAAAGTTCCACTAAGGTACCGTACTTAACCTGTACTTTCAAAAAATTTCAATCTATGTCGCTCCACCTCCCTGTGAAATCTCAAGTTGTATGGGTTTATACTAGTTTCTGAGGGAATTGGGTTTTATATGACTTACTTCATTCAAAAATATGTAACCCACATAAATAATTCTTCAAGCTCTTTTTTTCAGCAATAAAATTGTATCCAAATTAGTTTTAGTTGTAACACCATAAATGCACACCCTATATGCTAAGTAAGAGTGAACTGATGCAAAATGAATTGTTTTTAACGTGTTAGTTTTTTAAACTCTTGTCATCTGATGCAGAGTATATAGACCTGATGAAATCTTTTTTTATATAATCAATGTGCTCATCCCAACTTAAATTTTCATATTACTAGTCATAAAAATTTTGTTGATGCTAGTTGTTCCAATCTATCTGTATAAATTTCTATGTCAAAATTTGATTTTCCTTAAATTGTCAAGTAGAAAAAGAAATTAAGTTAGATTTTGGTGGATTTAGAAATAAATTGCAGCCAATTAAAAAAAAATTCTTTTACAGTTGAAATATTGACCAAAGATGAGAATTGGATTCCGTCGCTATTATTTCCTGAAACAGTGATATTTGTATCGTCTGCATACAAATATTCTTTTACAATTGAAAGATTGGCAAAAATGAGATTTTGATTTTGTTCTTATTATTTTCGGAAACAATGATATTTGTATTTTCTGCATACAGTCAAACCGACGTACCATCCTGAAATACACCAGGTTAACTCACGAGATAACACAGGAAGAGGAGTGGACCCAAAATTGAACCCTGTAGAACCCCATGTAGTATAATTTGAATAGTTATTTACATTTTTGAATTTGAAGCAAAGAGAAATGGTTTTTAGGATGAAACTGGTGTGCGAAATATCTTTGACCTAGATATTTTTTAGTTTGAAAGTGATTAAACTGGTCTGGACGTGCACAGTGTAATGTCTATTCATAAATAACCAAGAATAGAAGAGTCTTGCAAACATATTTATAAGGTCAAGAATGTGGTTCTCTGCGTGGTACTGTTAGGTTTGTTATATAAAACATAGATTTAATTTATGATAAAAGGTTTTGTACCCGTCTCTTCTACAAATAATAATTGTCAGTTTGAGCTACACTGTAGGTGTGGTGAGAAGCAAGTTATTAAACTGTAGGAGTTGCCTTTATTCTTTACTAGCAGAACCCGTGGCTTCGCTCACGATAAAAATTATCGTCTAACCTTGATATGAAGAATCTAGAGGACTGAATAGAAAATATTTATATCAAGGAATATGTCATGTAGAGATATGTTTGTTTTATGGCGGAATGTAGGATAAAATGTAGATACCACAGTAGGATGTAGGATACCACAGTAGATAGTGAAGGTTTTCTTTTCACCGTTATAACTCGAAAACGGCCGGACCGATTTTAACACCAAATGTGTCGATTTTAAGGTACTTCCTTGTAGATTTACCATTACGGCCCTGGATCGCCTAGTAGGGCATCAATTAACCCTTGGTAGGTGACTTTGATTTTAAAACAAGAATGGTGACTCAAGGAGGTTTCTTCCGGGTATTGAAATAATAGAAAAACAGTGTAGTTTTATACATATATTGTATAAAGGTTGTATGAACACAATGTTTAATCAATATTAAGCAATAAAAATCTTACTTGTCATATTTATGAAACCCTATAGATATGTGAACTGTCTTACTTGTCACTTGTCCATATTTTTGAATTCAAAAATAAAAATCGGTACACAAAGTGCGTACAGAGTGTTTAAACATCATCACTGTAACTGATTTCCATGTCGTTATCGTCCTTATTTGCGCACCTTACACAAACAGCAGGTGCAGTATGCTCCCTACAAATGAAGAATTTACACGTCGCACATCTTGTTTTGGAAGCACGGTTCTTACGCCAATCACATGTGTAGCATCTTCCCGAAGTAACGTCCTCAGCTGGAGGAGGTCGCTGTTGCTCTGGAATTTCAAGGAGTTCTCGCAACCTTTTTTTAGCCCACGATGGTGTAGCTTTTATGGGCAACCGTGATAACATCAGTTCCTTACATAGGTCCTGTGCTAAAGACTTCAAAAAATTTCTTCTTCTCATATCGTCTTCGCTGTTATTCTCCGCAGAATAATAAAACTGTTAACACCTGCGATGTTGAGAAGCCCATAGAAAACTGTCATGGTCCATCTGTTAGAGGTTCTTGAAACAGAGTAGTGTTCTTTTAGTTGGTCTACTGTGTCAACGCCTCCTTTTGTCGAATTGTAAAAAAGCACAATTTCTGGCTTACCAAAGGTTTTAGAGTTGACATCATTGTCTACGTCATCACTTCTATGCATTGAAGAGAGCAAAAGAACTTGTTTGTTCTTCTTTGGTTGATATGACACTAATGTGCAGTCACTGTTGAAACCAAAAACTGATCCACCCACAGGCAATAGTTTTTTGTCAACAAAAGGAGGAGGAATCTCCCTTTTGTCCCTTCTGAGAGTCCCAACTAACGTAAGTCTGTGGTTTTGTAGAAGGGTAGCGCACAATGGAATTGAACAGAACCAATTGTCCACAGTGACGTTTCGTCCAGATCCTGAAATAGGGTCAACAAGTCTCTCGATGACGCTCTTGGCTGAATTATCCAGCTTGTATGGCCCGTCTGGTTGACTCCCACAGTAAATTTCCAAATTGCTAGTGTAGAATGACCTGGCGCAGCACATTGCAAAAATTTTAATGCCGTATCGACCAGGCTTGGATTTGATAAACTGTCTGAAGAGACAGCGTCCACGAAATTTCTCAAGCATCTCGTCGACCGTAACATACTCGCTGACTGTATAGTTATTCTTACAATTCTCAACGAACTGCTCAAATATGTCTCTTATCGGAGCCAGTCCATCTAACAATTTCCTTTCTTCCCTAGAGTTTATATCGTCAAATCGTAGTGCCCTCAGTAAAAACTTAAATCGATACAGGGGCATGACCAATGGGAAGAATTCAACACCACATCCATCTCGAGACCAAACATCCTCTAAAATTCTGTGGGACAGTCGCATAACACCAAGCATATACAAAATTCCTATCACTGCTTTCATTTCTGCTGGAGTTGTTGGTTTGCAATGAGCTTCCCTTGAATAATCACTTTTCTTCTTCTCAATCCATATATTAGTGTAATTGACAATGTCAAGAATCATATCATCAGTAAAAAAATGTTTCCAAACATCAATAGGGGTTTTACTGTCTTTTACTGGATTGTTTACATGACTTACCCTCATTCGTAGCACATTTCTTGCCCCGGTTCTACATTGACGTGGAGGGGGTTGCAAGTCCCAAAGCATCTTCTTATGTTTGCTTATATATGCATTTCTTCCATCTCTTCGACTAACAATCTGACTGTTTTCTCGGATAAAAAGTGGAATTTCTTCTAAATCATCAATATCATCAAAAATGTTACATGGAGCAAAGTCTTGTTGTACTGGTTGTTCATCTTCTCTATCTGATATGATTTCTTCGAGGACACCAAACCCATCATCATTGTCCGAATCACTTGCATTGCTATTCGCACTATCTTCATTGAGTTCATCTTGGAAAATATTTCTAACAACAGAACCAGTTGGCCTTTCTTCTGATTCACGTTCCTCTCGTTCCACACTTGACAACAGTCTGTTTATTCTCTCTTCGTCATCCATAGTTCAATAGTTATATGTGAAAAACAAAATTAAAAGGACGGAAAATATAACTAAACAATAACACCATCGGTGACACACGGAACTTAACAACGTAATCGTAGTAGCTCGATCGGTGACACACGGAACAAAACACCGTAACCGTAGTAGCTCGATCGGTGACACACGGTGGCGGCGTCCGTGCTATGTGCCTCTCAGGTTTCAACTGAATAGAAGGGGTAGGAAGGGGGGGGTGGGAAATAGTGAAACGAGGTCGAGCCGATTCCTAGAAAGAGGCGCGTGAGGTACGGTTACTCCTGCGACTGCCGATCGCATACAACGCATATTTTTTTACGAAAATAAAAGCACCCGGAGGAAACCTCCGTTGTGTCACCGACGAAGGGTTAATTACAGTAAAGGGCTGAATGTTCGAAACAGTTATGGTGCTATCCGTGGGCAGTATTTCAAACTCGATTCACTTAGTTTTTAACTTAAAATATGGACGGGTAGGAATAATTTAAGATCAACCACTGATTGCAGCATTTATTTTTCCGTGAAAAGCCGGGACACCGTCGAATTAGATGAAAAAGGAATTTGCCAAATTATTGTAACTGGCATGATTGTAATTAAAAACATGAAGGACGGCCTAAGGAAATAACTATAGCTCCCGCTGCCTAAAAAGAAGGTACCACATAATGAGCTTATGATTGAACGTATAAGGTACGAAACTAAACCAAATGTAACTTTTATATAGTATGAATAACCTAACAAAATCCACAAAACCATGATAAAAGGAATCAAATTATAAATCAGCTGTAACAACGTATCTGTTTGTGAAGCTAATATGCTTGATTGAATACAATTTGAAATTTAAACAAAAGATCATCCATTACATTTACATGGGGCATTTTCAAAGCTTCAGCTCCACGAAAAACCTCTAAAAACCTCGAATTAAAAAAATCCGTTCTTAGTGAATGTCAACACTCTGTAAGGAACGTCCATGCAAATTTTCAAGGTTCTAGGTTAAGTAGTTGTGGCTGTACATAGGATAGGTCAGTGGTATTTGACAAAAATACAGTAGAAAAGATAGTATAAATATAACTTACAATCAGGGATTTGTATAATTTATAAATTTTTACATAAGTATCAAAGAATCATATCATTTCAGCACAGTCTATTTGTGACTGAAAAACCACTGTTCTTTTCTCTTTCCATCTTACCGGGATTTCGTCTCAGCCACAAAAGGCAGTATTGCTCTTCACGTTTAAAACTGCGTAACTCCCGCTACCGAAATATAGATGGTGCCACTTAACTAATTAATGGTGGATTTTATCTAAACTAAATGTAACTTTTATATAGTATATAATTATGTCCTTGAAACAAATCAACAAAAATCAATGAAGCCGAAATCAATTTATTATCATCTGTATCAACGTATACATTTCCGAAGCTAACTACCAGCTGATTGTTTTATGAACATTAATAATGTAAACAAAAATCGTCCAACATACTTTTAAATGGGAAAATTGAAAACTTCGGCCTCGCCAAAAACCCCTTTATACTGCGAATTTTGTAAAATCCGTTTTTAGCGGATGTCTACGCCCTAAGAGGAACATCCATGCAAAGTTTCAAGGTTCTAGCTCAAGTAGTTTGGGCTGTACGATGTTTCCACTGAGTGGTATTTGACAAATATATAGTAGATTAATATAAAAGTGGGATCTAGAGATTCATCAGTATTGTTGTAACACTTAAGAGCATAATTGAAAAAGCATGTTTTGATATTTTTCTAGATTAATGCAGTCCATTATCTTCAGCATTTTGTTATTTGTCAACTGAACACAGCTTTGTTCATTGTTTCAGGTTGTATTGGGAAGCTGTGACAGTCTTCTTCCACCTATGTTGTAGATAATTTGTAAAAATGTACATTTTAGAGGCTATTGATGCAACTGTTTTATCATTTTATTTATATGAAGTAAAGGGTTTTATACTGACTTATTTCTGGTCTATTCATTCATTAACTGAAACATACCATTATCAAATCATCATGCCTGAATGTGAATTTGACATTGTATGATGTTTCCACGCTGGAAACAAGTGTATGAATTGTTGGTTTGGCAAAAGCCTCTTTGTGATCAAGTGCAAAACTTGTATTCTAAGTTTCATGGTGCAAATGCATGTGAATTAATTATATGGGATTGATAAAAGAACAATCAATATAAGAAATTAAAATTTAATCAAAATACCTTGTTTACAAATATTTTAGTATAACTTCACAAATCTGAAAAGATGCCCCCAATTTACTCTTAAGAAAGTGATTGTATTCACCCAGTCAAAAAAGTCATTGAAAAGTTTATAAACAGTCTCAGTCTGCGTGATATCCAAGCACTTGATTGATCGCCGACATTTCTTCTCTTGTCATTGGCTTAAGATCTAATCCTGGAACTGGTGTCTCAAACTCCAAATCCCTCAAATTGTTCACCTTTATTTTCAGCTCACTTCGAATTTTATTGATCTCACCATTAGTGGTCACTTGATCTAAATAGAAAATAAAGGTGATTAGGAGGAATGTATTTGTAATAAAATCATTTAACACAAGCTACAGAACACCTCAGATTATTTGGTTGAGGTTAAGAAAACAAATTACTACAAAAATGTAAATTTTCTTGAGTACAGCATTTTTGAAGTCTGTTTCAAACATAATCCTGTAGTTAGCATGTGAATTACTGTTGAAACTGATGCATAATAGTTTAGCGTTGAAGCAAAATCTTCAGAAAAGGCCCTACTTCTGTTGACATGTTGCATGACAGAGAGGCTCAATTTCTTACAACATAGAAGAGCTTTATCTGCCACGAAATTTTCTGGCAGACGAACTTTATATTTTGCAGGGAGAAGACCATAAAAAGACCATCAATATTGTATTTTCAAGTCGCAATATAACGATACGATCCTTCTACCAAATTTAGGAAGATATCTAATGCATTGATCTCATAACTATAGACATATCTGTCACGACATTTTGACAGACCGCATTAGCTAATTTGAATTAGCTAATTTAGAATTAGCTAATTTTAGCTAATTCTAAAATTAGCTATCAGAATTAGCTACAGTTCTGATAGCTAATTTTATGATGTATAATGTTATGATAACTTCAGATTATCCTGATTTGTGGACACTTGGATCCAAACAAATCCAAGCACACAAACCACCGGATCTGACTATTAGATCTTGGCACATTAATCCGATAGTCTGAAGTGTACAGTATTTGTTTTAAACTCTCCTAAATCTAAACACTATAGGTATCTTAAAGAATATGTATTTTGAATATGTAGCATAGGTATTTAGCGTGTCTCAATTAATTTTAGCAGATGATGAATTTTTATCTGTTTGAAGCTAATTTTGGATTTTCCATTTCAAATATTTACTTAAAATCAATGAACTTTGTAGATTTTGTTTTAATATATCTACACTATAGTAACATTTACTGCATCTGCCATTTTTAAACATGAAATTTGTATGTGTTCAAATGTAAATCATAACTTCGATTTTGGAGTCCTCTTCAAAGAATATTTAAAAACAAATGTCCACACATTGTGGAAAGCAACACTAAAAAAGTCAGTTAACTTCCTAATCCTTTATGGAGGGGGAAGCAAGTATTTTCTTAAATCACTAGAGTAGAATGCACGAAATAGGGAGGGCGGCAAAAACTGTAAACTCACCAAATTGCCTGCTAAACCTCAGCTGAAATGACTAAATGAAATGGTTTTGTTGAAGTGTAAAATCTTTAGCTTTTTCAGGGCCTATCATGTGTAAATTAGTGTTTACTGTAACATATGATTATATAAGTTGATTAACTACCCAATCACATAATAAACAATAATTTCACCAACATCACACTCACCTGCCCTATTTGGTGCCTGCGACATTTATCTGCAATTGTTAATTAAATCCACCATAATAATGAGTACTTACACAGCTCGCTGACGCTGACGTGAGGAAGTGAATTTAAATTTCAAGACTCAAATTACAGGACCCATTTTAGAAACAAAACCCATAATTTTGAATTTGACAAAACTGGGTTTAGGATTTCCGGTTTCTTCCCATAACCACAGATGAAGAACTATACAGATTGGCAACTCAATGCACTTTTGTGTGCCCGTTTTTTCGCACGGCGTCAAGTTTGTTAGGTCGTTTTGCCGCACATATTGCGTTGGTATCAAGTATAATTTTGTCAATATCAAATCTTCAGGTCCCAAAGAACAAATATAGCCATTAATAACTTTGATACCAATGCAACATGTGCGGCAAAACGACCTAACAAACTTGACGACGCGCGAAAAAACGGGCACGCAAAAGTGCATTAGGTTGCCAATCTGTATAGTTCTTCATCTGTGCCATAACTAACCGGTTAATCATTTATCATACTAAATGATATCTTAACCAAAATTTAAAGAAAATCAGATAGTAATTGCAGTTGCTAGAATGCAAAATCCCCTTACGACTATGTGCAGTTCAGTAAATTACTTGTTTGTTCATAAATCATATATTTGGTGCTATAACTTTAGGAGAGGGCTTTGATTTTTTTAACTTTATTGCCTTCATAATAAAAACATTAATTTTGTTTGTGGCTCATACTACCCTTTATGGGACCAAAGACCTAAATTTGATGTATTTATCCCCTCAAAAGTAAGGCTTGACACATGCCATGACTTCAGTCATACTACAACACGACTTAACAAGTTGTATGGACAGCTGAAATGTCACGAAGCATTAAATGGGAGGATATACACAAGTGCGACTGCACTCCGAGCTCAAGTTGGATCCGACAGGAAAAACAGACGTGGCCCTCTCTGGCTGTGCCCGACTCATGAGTAGTACCAATTGTAGAGAAGTATTGTTTTGTATTGGAGTGAACATACTAGTAACGACTAAAGGCACAATGGCAATGGTTTTAAGTACAGTTTTCTTAACAGAAGTTGTTTCATGTGGAGTTAATTATGTATTCAAATTTGAGGTTTTCTGTGTTTATAGGTATGCTAGACCATCATGAAGAAATGTCAGTTAAATTTTAACTTGTTTTGTGTGATGCAACTGGCAAAAATATAAAATTGAAATTCATAAAGTTGTCTAAAATAGTTGGTCCATTTGAACTAATGCTGGCTAATAATTTACTAACATTTTTAGCTACCGTATTTTTTAAGATGATAAAAGTAATTAATCAAAATTTTTTTCAATTTGAAGAAATATGCAACTAAAGAGCGGGAGAATATAAATAAAGCAAATATATAACTGAAATAAAATTCCATTAAATATTATTATTTTAATTTTTATACCTATATATACGCCTTTTTCATGTATACACATGGGCATTTTTCAAAATAGGTTAAGGTTAATTTTTACTAAAACATTACCGTTCATTACTAATATTGCAATATTATTATCAAAACAGCTTTTTTACGGCTCTTCAATCATATTTTTGTGTTGTACTTGATAAAAACATAATTAAAAATATTAAAACCGAATTCAATAATATGCTGAAGGGGATTTGAACCAGTCACTCTACCTTCATTTTAAAAACTGTGATTTTGCTTAACACATGACAATTTTATTTTTATTGAGGATGAAAAGCGATGTCTATAAAGCCATAGAATCTAAAAATAAAATAAGATTTGGGGATATAGTGCAACATTGGCTTTACAGACCAACGTTAGTAGCCACATCCCCTCACAACTGCTGTTGTATGTTCAATACGACTTTGAGTCTTGTGCCTAACCATGCAAGTTATGTAGCAATATGTGAGAAGTTGGTGTGTGTGTCATGCGTCTTAGGGGTGCTCATCGAAATAGTAAGAATAAAATGTGTGATTGGTGGGCAATAAAACTAGGCTCAAACTAAGACTAAAAGTGGTGCTTTAGGTCCCGCACTGAGTCACGGTGGTAGGAGAAAAGGGCTAGATGTAGTGACTAAACGTTCTTTGCTTTTTGGACAACCCTCGTATTACTGCTGAAGAGTCTGGGATTTTTTTAATCTAAAGGAGGGTCAAGAGATATTTAATTTAGCAAAAGTACTGTTTTAGAGCGCTGGTCAAAAGTTTTTCAAATCATAAAAATTATAGCTTAAGACTTTTTGCTTTTGACGAAAGTTAAAGTAAAATAGTCAGGGCAAAGTTACCTTTGTTTAACAAATCTTTAGCTGTGGAGACAGGGAGTTTCACAAGTATTGGACCAAGTGTAAACCAAGTTTTCTTCGCTTTTTCTTTTGATAGAGCTCTCAATGCCTCCCTGTTGCCATTCCGCCTTCGATCGAGGGCTACAATCTCAGCTCGATCTCTTAAAATGGAATCGGCTTGGAGCTCGACTGCATGCAGCTGTTTCAAGCTTAGTTTTGGATTTTCCATTTTGAATCTTTACCTAAAAGCAAATACATAATGTTGAAGATGTACTGAACCCTGATTTGAGAAGAAAGAACAAAAACAACCACCAGCTTACAATTATCTTACAGAACATCTATTCTATTCGATCTTTGGGAGATAACCACCAACAATTTTTTTTGGTTAAAGCTAAGAGATAAGATTTAGCAAATTGATGCTCTGTGGATTTATTAATGTTACTTAAGAATATTAAACATAGATTTAATGTTACAGGATTACAAAGTATTTTAGTTTTATTTGCGTGGATTCACATTGTTCAAAATTTAACTGAGTTTGCGTTTGGCAAGTTGCAACACAGTGTCAGCATGTTTCAGTTCCTATTACTGTTGTAGTTCCTCTTAATAAAATTACAAGTTTAGTAATGCTCTCAGTTAACATTGATGGTTTTTGAACTCCTTTAATCCCTACTTACCATTACACTATGTAAGTTTCCCTAACTTTATGTTTTTTAACTATTTCCTATGACAACATTTCTCGAAGATTTCGCTCAAGTCTTTGTTCTTTTCTTTTTTGTGATATTAGTCTCCTTTTAAATGTATCTTTTGGTTTTGCTTCCCTCCGGGCGTCTTCCAATGTGTGGGTGACTCTAGGTTTATACTTTTTCGCTCCTAACCCTGTTCTATCTTGTTTTAAAATGGTTTTGGGTGGGAATTTATGACCTTCCCCACTAGGACCCAATCCGGTTTCCTTGTCCCATCCAGATCTCAGAAGTATCTGAAATCCTTTGTTATTCTCAGGGATACCATACATTGTAGGCATTTTTCTTTTAGAGGCCACATGAAAATTATGAATTGTAGAAGACAGGTGTTTTTTCACCGACGTATTCTCAATGCTTTGTTTACACGTTTTACAATAAAATGGAGTTATTTGGTGTTGCTCTGAACTGAAGGATGAAGACTGCAGTTCAGTCTTAGACTCATTCAATTCCTTCATGTATTTTTTAAGAATTTCAACAACATGGGTATGACCTTTAGCAGAGGCCAAAAGGAGACACGTTTTGCCTTTCCTATCTTTAATGTCAAGGTCAGGATGCCACTTCAGCAGTAGTTCCACCATTCGATGGTCTCCCTTACAACTGGCTGACATTAATGGGGTCCAACCAAATTGATCTGAAGTGTTAACTTTATCCTCATTGTCATTTAGTATTTTCTCTACGTCTCTATAATTCCCAGTCTCTACCGCTTTCATAAGTGTATTTATATTAAATGGAATCTTCAAACTCTTTTTTTGCGTCTCCCTCTCACAAATCCGTTCACTTTGTCTCAACCTTTTTGTTTCTGAAACCTCAAAAGCCTCCTTGCCCACTACTTTTTCATAGAACTGTTTCACTTGAGTGCCAGAAACAAATGCAGCTGCAGGAGTTGATTTTGCATCACCATTTATTGAACTACTTTTTTTATCTTCGGAGCCTTTAACAAAGTGCTTCAGTGGACCAATTAAGTAAGTGGAGTTCATCTTTGAATTTATTCTGCAACAAATATAGTATGTTGATATCTACTACTTTGGCTACAGAAAGGTTTAGGGCTTATCTACTGTAATAAAATACTTTGTTGAGAGAAATTCAGTGGATGAGAGACATTAAGTCTGATATCTTACAAATAAATTTGATTTTTATGGTGTTTATTTAATGCAACTAAGTATATATTGAATATTTTTAAGGATGTTTATTAAATGCAGCTAATTTAGATTACGATACAACTACAACTCAAATCACCAACTTTTGACAGATCAACAGGCCACAAAATGTCAAGACGTAGATCAGATGCAGACCATCCACTTTCAGTCTGGTTCAGCCAATCAGATGGCTGAATTCTACCCCATTGGCAAAACTAATACTGAAATCAAACTTATGCTAACCGAGACATATTTGTAATATCAAAATATGACTGTGAAATTTCCATGGGTACGAATGATACGAGTGGCGGGCGGTACTTGACTTGTGGTCAAGTTTCGAATTGTTTTAAATTGTCATTAAAAAACGGTATTTCATTTCCAATTTACTAATTAATCCCCCTAATATTGCCAACCTGACAAAATGAAATCCACTTTTTCTTCAACAAAAGTAATGTCGCAGTATCTTTGGTATAGATCCTAATCTCAAACAATGCAATTCATATGGTGAGCGGCAAGTGGCACGAAATGGTATATTTTGCAGCTAGAGCGAAAAACGAGGTTTTGTAGACTAAGACTCAAAATCCTGTTTCAAATTGAAGACAAAATTGAGAATTTGAATCGATCAAGAGCTGCAAAACCCTTTCAGCCGAGGTGCGAACGCTGTTTTTCACCACACTGCACGATGAAATTCACTCAATATAACATTACAAATCTGATTATTTATTTGACACACTAGAAAACAAAACCTTGAAGTTATGAGTGACGATACAACTTCTCTGTCATGGTTAGCAAACACAGCATGAAAATCATATGATCGCAACTACTGTACATGATGTAGGTTTATCACAAAGTTTTAGTAGCAAACTACCTTTGGCTTTTTAATTGATAAACAAATAAATTTAACCTTAAACAAATTTGCCGCGCTTTATGCCCACCCACTTAGTGACATGGAGGCTGGAGTGGAGGGGAGTAGCACAGCCATCAAGAATACACAAACGTTAAGAAGCACAGGTCTTATGAAAAATTCTGATAGATTTTTTATGCTCGGATAACCATTTTTATGCTCGGATAACTATTTTTATGCTTAACCATGAGATAGCACTGCCGTCTTGGATAAAAGCAATAGAATGAACAACAAACACTGTTTTATAATAGAATTAATACAACTATGAAGCGCGAGAGGGAGAGAAATTTTACATAACTTTCGTCAGCGACAGGCATGTCCCTCACGAAAACAAACGATAACCAACGAGTTTAGTTTGCAAGGTCCCGCCACGTATGCCATTGGCTGGAGCATTTTGGATTATTTGTCACGACATTTCCCATTGGATGAATAAATAGGTTTGTTTTTGTCGTTATCTTCTTCTAAAAGTTTATTGATTGTCCGTTAGATAGTGACATGGAGAATAATGGATTTTAAGAGATTTCTGAATTTCTCGGTGCTTCCGTCTGCCTTCGAGGGGTTGGCCTTTTATTGGCAAATAATAATTATAAAAATTACCTCTCCCGCTTCACAGTTGTATTAATTCTAGCAACCAAAAAACGCGCGGTCCCCGCTTTTAATTCTAGCGTGGTTGAGCATTGCTCACCAGCGTCCATTGCTGTGAGAAAGAGATGGTTATAGTTGAGCAGGGAGGAAAATAACCAATCACAGTCATTTAGGACTTGCACAATCACAATTGGCAGTAGCAAAACGTTTTGCTGGGTGCAACTGGTTGACTCATTTTAAGCACTTAGACGACGCTCGTTTTCAGACTTTTTACCCGCTGGAAATCATTAGTGACTGAGGCATTTGGGTCTTCACATGGGTATCTCTGCTTTTTCGCTTTATCAGGGATGCCACTCAAAACGAATTTTTCCATTCCCGGTTTTTCCAGGTTTTCACGGGTATTTTCGGCCGTATTCCCGGTGGCATACTAACTCCACAATAGTCGTCCCAATTGGTGGCAACAGAGTAAACAATGTCTTACAGTTATTCCATTATTATTAAAAACCCATCAACCATGTGGAAAAAACAGAATAGCCTGATGATGAACAGAGTTTAAAAAGGTTTAAACGCAATAGGCAAGATGAGTTTCCACCGGCCGCTTGTACAATCAGGGTGTTAACAAAATCAGGCTATAATTCCCGTATATTTCTCACCGAAATCACGTATTTTACTCTGGGTAATGGTTAATGCTTGAGTATGCACTAAATAAACCACATTTTCATAATTTGCATTTTAAGATTTCAGTGACAGGCTGAAGTCATGGTTAACCCAATCACGGAACCAATAAGGCATTCTATTTAACAACAATTCAACTAGAAGTAAATAAAAATGAGACAGAACACGCAAATACAAGGAAATAAAACGTGCATGGTGGACGGCAAATCAGCATTAATCCTCTACTCTTGTGGCAGACTGTCCGCCGTAGAACAGTTAAAAAATAGTACTTGAAAATAAATAGTCCTCAAAAGTTTTTGTCAAAACCAACTTTTCATTGTAAAATGTAATCCAAAAGCATTTTGTAACGTACCACGTTGAATGACACCAAACGGATAATTATTAAATTATTTCCTTATCGTATTCGATACCTAAAAAAGGCAGTAAAGTAGATCTATCAACCATATAAATTAAATAAGTGAATGAAGACGCAAAAATATGAATATCGATCGAAAACTTGAATCAAGAATCAAGAATATTTATTGTCGTAAACTTGTACAAAGCATGGACAATCGTCAAACATATTTACATAAAATAAACTAAAAATACAGTGCACTTTTATACATTTGATTCTTATGTTTTCTAAAATAATTCTTTATTTTCATCATTCAAGTAATCCTGGAACTGTAGTACTCCTTAGTCACTAACAAATGTCGCAGCCTCCTTCTGAACCTGATCTCATTTAATTCAGATTTTAATGAAAGGGGGAGGGAATTGAAAAGTTTAATTATGCTGAAAAATCACTGCTTCTCAAAACATGTGGTGTTGTGTTGTGGAATAGTTAAGGAAGAGGTATGTTTGAGACTGTAGTAGTTACTATTGCGAAAATTGAAAAAAATGCTTGTTTTTGAAGCAAAAAAAAGAGACATTCGTTGATATACAAACAACTGAAGGTAAGCAAATTATTTGTTGAAAAGACACCTCTACATGAATCATCCCTAAGCATTCCGAAAGCCAATCTAACCGCCTTTTTCTGGAAAACAAACAGAGCCTTTGTTCTTGAAGACTCGGCTCCCCAAATTGCAACCCCGTAACTAATGTGGGGATATAGACATCCATAATATGCTGTAAGTAATACCTTAGTGTTTGCAAAATTAGAGAGTCTTCGAAGAATGAAAATACAGCTATTGATCTTGCGTGAAACTTTATCAATGTGTCCTGAAAAGTCTAGACGAGGATCGATGATCAGACCCAAAAAAGTAGCCTGCTGGCAGGAGTAAATTTCAGTCTCACCTAAAATCAAACTTGATGCCTCACCATGGGGGTTTCGCAATATAAAATCCATGAAAAGTGTTTTCTCTTTATTTACAGAAATATTATTCTCAGACATCCATTGTTGAAGGAAGTTACTTTGGATAAATGTTTCTATCTAAAGATCATCACAAGAACCATTGCTGATGTTCAATGAGGTATCATCTACAAATAGAGGTCAACGTTGAATACACTGGAGTGAATGTCATTTACAAATAACAGAAAGAGAATTGGCCTGAGCATGGAACCTTGCGGAATTCCACAAAGTAAAGGTATGCACACGCCGAACTATCGTGTCTTGCTTCACATTGCTGTCCGCCCGAATTCATGTTTCACAACGCAGTGACATTGGCAGTCACTAATTGGTCCGTCGCAATGACAACACGTGGTTTACATGACAGCCTGCTATGCGCACTGTATTTTGCACAGTCCATGTGGAGGGGGGAGGAGAAAGGAAGGGAGAAAGGATGAAAGGAAGACAAAACCAATGAATCTTCACATTGCTGTCCGCCCGAATTCATGTTTCACAACGCAGTGACATTGGCAGTCGCCAATTGGTCCGTCGCAATGACAACACGTGGTTTCCATACCAACCTGCTATGCGCACTGTATTTTGTGCAGTCCGTGTGGAGGGGGGAGGAGAAAGGAAGGGAGAAAGGATGAAAGGAAGACAAAACCAATGAATACACACAAAACTTCGGTAACCAGAAAGACAGCAAATTTGACAAAATTGATATTAGGTGTTGACTCTCGCACCCGATTTTGTACTGATTTCCCAAATGTTATTTCTTCTAACCAAAGTTGAACTAAACACAATTTTTGAAGTTGATATTTTGAAAAGATGAAACCCAATTCGTGACAATGAATAGACCTTCTGAACATAAAATTTGCTGGTCTATCAAACATTTATTTTGGTACACTAATTGTAATTACAGTACTCATTTTTGCGTCATGCCGTACACATGGCAGATGACAAGGTCACGTAAAGATAAAAATCAAAAGGCTAGCCAACTTTTTGTTTGAAGTTCATCGTTGGTGATTGTGAGTTTGTTTTAATTTTGATTTTTACGCACATTTGCCATCAATATTTTTACCAATAATAAGTGATGGCAAATGCCAACACAAATCACAATCAAAGTCTAGCCAATGCTATGCCGATGCCGGTTCAAAAATTATTGTATGAATCGGATGACTTTAAATTATACGTTTAATAATTCTTATAGGGGCGGGCAAATAGTGGGTTTTCATTTTGAGTCGAGTTCAGCCAACTCCTCGAGTATAAGTTTAATTAACTATTCATTGCAGAAAAACAAACAGTAAGGAAAACGTAAGGTGAGGTACTACTCCAGAATAATTTCAAACACAATTTAAAATCTTCGGTACAAAGATAACGGTTCGGCGTTATTAATAAATCATTTCAAAATTTTGTTCTTCAGTATAACTTATAATCAATGGTATAAGCCACGCTTTTATCGACATTCGTCGAGCCGCTAGCCAATACGCATGAACACGTGACCACTTTTTGTCGCTTTCTTATCTTCCATTTTCCTTAAGCCGAATCTGGCCGGCACAAAAAACTGAATTCCTGAAATAGGCTGCAGGTATAATAAATACAATTCTTGTATATTTTGTATGTCAATGATCTCGCAGTTATTCAGACCATGACCTAAGTACAAAAATCTTACAAACAGGACTATCAGATCATACAGCTCAAATGTGCAGCCTGACGTTTAGTAAAAATAATACCACTACACAAACTCTAAGACGACAAATGGGAAGAAAAAACCTTGACCAACTGAAAGCCCTGCTTTCTATAAAAAACTGGGATACTGTCTACAATGCTGAAGATGCAGAATCAGCCTTTAATATATTTGAAGGAGTGCTGCAAACTGCCTTAGATATAACTTGCCCACTAAGAAAGAACAAAAATAAAATAAAGGGTAAACCTATTAACTATTATGACCAAGAATCAGCTGAGCTCAAAGCTGCCTACTTACGGGCCCTGAAAACCTATGAATTGAATGGAAGGCCAGAAGACAAAGCAACAATGATAAACACAAAATACCCCCGTTGCAGCAGACCTGCATACTCAGCGAATTTCAAATGCAAAACAACGTATTTCAAGCAAACATAGCAAGATTTGACATGTTTTGTTAAGCTCCATAAGAATAACATGGGAAATGAGTATGCAGGTTTGCTGCTACAGGTATATTAAAACTGGATGGTTTTAATTCAATATTTAGTAGATCTGAACTAGAAGAAGCCATTTACCAAGTTTTATCAAGATATGTTGAGAAATAAGCGAGATATAGAATTTTACTTATTTCCCATAAGGTTAACATTGGGACAACGTACTGTGTTTACCACTTTCAATATCTCGGTAACCAATGGGCATAGAGCAGTGATTCAAAATACTAAATTATTTGTTTTTTTGAGCTGAATTCAATGGTGCCCACAAAAATTTGATAAATTTTATTTTTCTATGTAAAAAACTCAAAAAACCCATTTTTGGGGGGGTTTATCCCCCTTTACCCCCCCTTCCGGTGGTCCGATCGGGCTGGTTCACGAACTCGTCCAATTGATTACCACTTTACATGTCCGTACCAAATTTCATAAAGATCGGACCATTTTTGCGGCCGCTATCGTGCTAACAGACACATATATATATATATATATATATATATATATATAGATATAGATATATATATATAAAAATTCGAACGAATAGTGTTTTTTGCTTCTGGGGGCCCCAAAACGAAAAGTTATAGTTGTCCCGAGCTTAGGTCTTACCATGAGACCTACAGTAATAGCTTCTTCCCTATAGGGGAAATTCGCTAAAAGACATATGACAACAAACTAAGGACACTGAAACAAAATGCTAATGCACAGAAAATTATTACATCAAACAATAAATCAAAAGCTGTATGGGATCTAATAAACACGGAAAGACAAGCCAAACAACCTAGCCAAAACTGCCATAAGCTCAACATCAACAACACAATTATTGATGATCCTCCTCAGGTAGCTGACCAATTCAACACCTATTTTACTCAGATAGCAGAAGAGACAGTGCAACAAAATAATAAACAATTGGAAGGCTGCGGGCTGGAAGAAGAACAAAGCCCTTTAAACATACCCTTAACTCAAGCATTTCATCTGACTCCCACAACATTGAAAGAAGTAAAGCAAATATTACATAGCCTAAAGAACAAATCCTCCAGTGGCATAGATGAATTCTCATCAAAAACCGTAAAGTATTGTGCAGAAGAACTATCTAACCCTCTAGCATCCATCATAAATAAATCTTTCTCCTTAGGGCAGTTCCCAACCAAGCTGAAGGTCTCTAAGGTATATCCCAAACACAAGAAAGGGCCAAAAATTGATCTAAAAAATTACAGACCCATATCATTGATCTCAACATTTTCTAAAATTATAGAAAAAATAGTCCTAAAAAGGTTAATGACCCACCTCAAACAACAAGCTTTAATTACTGACTGTCAACACGGATTTCAAAAGGGAAAATCAACTACTTTTGCAATCATAAGCCTTGTTGAGTCTGTCATTGACAGCATTGACAAAGGACAATTTGTGACAGCCTTATTCTTAGACTACAGCAAGGCTTTCGATTGTTTAGGACATGACCTGATCTCTAGAAAACTAACAACCTTGGGAGTAAGAGGCTTTGAAAACAAATGGTTTGTCAGCTACCTAAAAGGGAGATCCCAAGTTGTGGATATCCAACAGACTACATTAGGCCTCACTACTACATTCAGATCAGATCCTAAACCAATCACAAGGGGAGTCCCTCAGGGATCCGTGCTGGGACCTGTTCTGTTCATTTTGTTTACTAACGACTTCCCAGCTCTAATTCAAAATTACAATACCAGCTGCATAATGTATGCAGACGATACAACTCTCCTTCTAACAAATGACTCAACTCAAGAATTGTATGACAACTCTGCTGCATCTCTACAAAAAGCCATAGACTACAGTAAACAAAATGACTTGGCAATAAACCCTGACAAGACAACACAAGTACATTTTAGCAGGAAAAGAGATCTGCCCACTAGTATCCCCAACATAACAGTAGCCAACCAGATTAAATTTCTAGGATTAACTCTAGACAAAGATCTTACATGGACAGATCATGTAAATAACATCTGCAGTAAAATTAGCACTGGTGTCTATGTTGTTAGACGCATCACATGGGTTGGCACGCTGGAAGCAGCAAAAATGGCCTACTATGCGCTAATAGAATCTCTTATGAGATACGGCCTTACAATCTGGGGAAGCTCCGCGGGAAATCTCAAGAGAATACTTGTACTGCAAAAGAAGGCTATAAGGACCATTGCAAACCTGAAGCCTCGGGAAAGTTGTCGACAAGCCTATCAGACCTTGGGCATACTCACAGTACCTGCACTGTACATCTACGAAGCAATTTTATATGTTGACAAACTAAACCTGCAAACTCACATGGACCTTCATAACTACCCCACACGCCATGCCTCCAGATTCATCCTACCTAAACATAGAACAGCCCTCTACGAGAAAAAACCATCATACATAGGCCAAAAGCTGAAAAACCTCCTTCCTGACCACCTACGGAACCTGACTGGCAACAAAGTGAAGAGCTCACTTCAAGAATTCCTGCTGAAGAATCCTGTATACACCATAGAAGAATTCCTGGAAGCTATGAACAATATCACTCCTTGAGTTTAATTATTGTGATTTGACAAATTACTGTTCTTAATGTTCATGTAATAAATAAATATAAATAAAAAAAATAAATAAAAAATTCCTTTCAAAAGGACGGAAATCTTTGCCGGTAAAATTGATCCGCAGTTCACAGAATCAAACTACTGGATCATACTCAAGTTCCTTTGTACGTTTTGACAAGAAAATCGCCAAAACTAAATTGGGGCATATTAGGCCTATAGGCATACTTCTCGTTGAAATAGTGTCTGTTTTTCTTGCTTGCAAAACAGGATAATAAATTATATGCTTATTTTTATCTTCATCAGTTTTGTAACCGAGTTTCGGTTATTCAAACACAAATAACCAAGAATCGATGCTAAATAAAGACAAATGAAATCGCCTTCTGGTTGAAAAGTACGTTAAACAAATAAAAATCAACCCTTGGCGGTATAAGAGTGACTTTTTTTAAGAATATGTGGTCGCGATTGTGTTATTACTTTTAGGTACTCATCACTAATGATCCTTGATTACGTTGACTGTAAGTAATGTTTCCTGAAAGACATCTTAACCCCAATTCTGAGTAGAAATTCGGCGTTCCATTATCTACCCCTCCTTCCCCTCTACTACACTATTGCATCATCACTAGGGAATCCAATGCCGGGCGATATTTTCAATCCCAAGATTTTGGGATTGAAAAACTTTAATCCTGGGATCCCAAGACTGATCTCGGATTGACCCAACATAGTATTTGCCGAACAAAAATCAATATTTAGTATTGATTCGCATGTATACATGGTATAGTAATATAATGCGATATAGAAAGCAGTTTCCGTTAGTTTTGAGTTGTTAACGTGATTTTATATATAAAAACTTAAGAGCGTAGAAAAATTGACGACATAGTCAGCCTTATCATGAAACACCGAATACAGTATTAGACATCAGAGAGAAAACGGAACACGTTATCAGGATGGTCCTGTATAACCGTGAACTAACCATAAAATATTTATTCAGACACAATTTAAAGAAAGTTTTATACAAAACATGAATAAAGTTACTTGACCAAACAATATCAGGACTTGGAAAGATGTAAATAGAACAAATAAAAGTACGACAAAAATGATCATTAGAGCATCGTAATGAAACTTAACTGCAATTGCATTACATTGAATCAGAAACAATTAAAAAAATTCTCTATGTATTTTTACAGAAGCTTGAAAATATTAACTGGAAACTACACTAAAGGACAACAAATAACTCATCAAACCATGATTATTTTATCAAAAACAACATGTATCTGGGTTTTCTTAGTTATAACATTGTTTTAACTGATAAGATCCTTGTGAATATCAATTTAACCGTAATTTTACAATCCCGAAAATCCCGGGATTGAATAAGCCCTAAAATAACGCGGGATCCCGGGATGTGGAATCCGGGATTGGATTCCCTAATCATCACTGCTGTCTGCTCCCCTGCAGGTGGACTGGGCAGAGACAAGGTCATTAACCCTATCCTGTCGACCAACAATCTTCACCACCGATTGGCTTTTACACTGAGGGTGGCTCTAGACACTCATTGCCGTCTTGCGCTTTTTCCTGACGTGTATGTGCTTCAAGCAGTTGCGCATTTAGTAGTTGTATTTGGAAGTTGCATAGAATAAAGAGGACGCAAATAATCACTGAGGAAAATGTGAAGTTCTTAGGCTTAATTATGGATCAGAGATTAAACTGGTCTAGCCATGTTTCTAAAGTTTGTCAAAAAATCAGCTCTGGGATTTTTGCAATAAAACGCTTGTCTTTTTTCTGTGATATAGAAATTCTTAAAACCGTTTACTTTTCAATTGTTCAATCATATATTTCTTACGGCCTGGAAATATATGGCGCAACATCAGATGATAATTTAAAACAAATTTTACATCTTCAAAAAGTTGCCATTAGATCTATTCTCAAAATTGCTCCAGACGCACCATGTCAGGAACACTTCAAAAATCTTGAGATTATGACAGTGTACAGTTTATTTGTTTTTAAAACTGTTCTTAATGTAAAATCACGCCAAAACAACATCTTAAAACAATCAAATATACATGCATACAACACCACAGGTAGACAGAACTTTGTCATTCCAAAACATAAAAAAATACCCCCATTGCAGCAGACCTGCATACTCAGCGAAAATCAGATGCAACACAACAAACGGTATTTCAATCCAACTTAGCGAGATTTTACATGTTTTGTAATCTCCATAAGAATAACATGGGGAATGATTATGCAGGTTTGCTGCAACAGGTATGTTAAAACTGGTTGGTTTTAATTCATTATTTAGTAGATCTTAACTAGAAGAAGCCATATACCAAGTGTTGTCAAGAAATGTTAAAAAATAAGTAAGATATAGAATTTTTTTATTTCCCATAAGGATAACATGGGGAATGATTATGCAGGTTTGCTGCAACAAAAATTGAAATTTCGGAGATTTTAGACTAAAATACATTAGATCTCATCTAGATGAAGCCACAAACCAAGTTTCATCCAGATATGTTGAGAAATAAGCGAGATATAGAATTTTACTTATTCCCCATATAAGGTTAACATTGGGACAACGTACTGTGTTTACCACTTTCAATATCTCGGTAACCAATGGACATAGAACAATGATTCAAAACACTAAATTGTTTGTTTTTTTGAGCTGAATTCAATGGTGCCAACAAAGATTCGATAAATTTTATTTTTATATGTAAAAAACTCAAAAAACCCATTTTTGGGGGTGTTTATCCCCCTTTACCCCCCTCTTCCGGTGGTCCGATCGGGCTGGTTCACGAACTCGTCCATTCGATTACCACTTTACATGTATGTTCCAAATTTCATTAAGATCGGACCATATTTACGGCCGCTATCGTGCTGACAGACACATATATATATATATATATATATATATATATATATATATATATAGATAGATAGATATATAAAAATTCGAACGAATGGTTTTTTGCTTCTGGTGGCCCTAAAACAAAAGTTATCATGGTCTCGGGCTTAGGTCTTACCATGAGACCTACGGTAATAGCTTCTTCCCTATAGGGGAAATTCGCTAAAAAGAAATATACAAGAAGAAAACATTATACAAAGGAATCAAGTTTATCAACAGCCTCCCAGATGATATTAGAACAGAGGGGTCTCTGTCTAAATTTAAGAAAAAATTAAAGAACTTTCTCTTGAATAAAGCTTTATATTCATTTAAGGAATTTTTTAATTAACTATACTCCAGTACTTTTAATTTTGGTTGGAATTTAAAAAAAACTAAAAAAAAACTGCTTTGTTAGAATAATTTATTTTTACTTTAGTTAAAATTTTTCTGTAAAAAAATGGAATATAAAAAATTGCATTGTTAGAATAATTTATTTTTACTTTAGTTATAATTTTCTGTATCTTATTGACACCATTTATTGTACCTGTGTACTTCATGAATAAAGAGATTTTGAATTGAATCATGCATTTTTCGTCAACTCTTTAATATTGGTTTGTTTACGATATTTATTTTTGTTCTTTAAAAAATCGCGTTTTCCCGGTTCTTGCTCGAGATTCACGGTTATTTCCTGGTTTTTTCACGGTTTGAAAAATTCCCGGCTAATCCCCGGGTTTCCCGAATGCAGGGGCCATCCTGCTTTATTCACTTGCATCAAGTGGTACAGAGAGCTTGCAATTCTAATGCTACTATAGACCCCCTATAATGTTTATAGACCCCCTCATTTAAGGTACACCCTCCTCGAGCCTTTATTTCACTCACTCTTTGTTGACTTGGCAGTTCAAGTAGATAATGTTGTGTACTTGGGTGATAAAAATATAGATTTACTCTCAAAAACCGGTACCCAAACTAAGTTCTTACACCGGCTCTTGAAAGAAACTAACACAATACAAGTCATAGAACAACCAACTAGGGTAACAGAAACTTCAGCCACCTTGTTAGACCACATCATAGTGGACAGGTCGGCTGAGGTCAAGAGGATCGGTGTTATTGATACATCGGCTATCAAGGACCATAGAGGGGTGAAGATAACAGACCACAAGCTTGTTCATTGTGATATCGTATGCCGAAATGAGAGAAGAAAGCCAAAGATGGTAAGATATAGAGATTTCTCCAGATTTTACACTGACTTAGCTGTTGCAGCGATCGCTCAGATAAATTGGGATCAAGCTCTGCAAATGAATGATGTTAATAACATAGAGCAATTTATAACATCAAACATACTGACGGTGTTCAATAGACAAGCACCGATCGTGACGAAGAAAGTGACACGAAAAAAGGCGCCTTGGAAAAATGCCGAGATCAACGAAAAGATAAGGCTGAAGAATAAATTGAGGAAAGCCTATTGGAAATCCAGGGACAGTGAAGATTGGGAAAAATATAAAGACATGAGAAATGAGCTAAATATTTTGATCTGGAGAGCAAAAAAAGAGTATTTGACAGATACCGTGACTTCAAATAAGGACACGAAAAGTATGTGGAAATGTCTAAAGAAGTGTGATATAGTGCCAGATAAAAAAAATATAAGCATTTCGCCGGATCTAAGCTTAGAGGAAATGAATAAGTTTTTTGCTGAAATGGGAGGAGGTTGTGAGGCAAATGTCCTTACAATTGCCCATTACAACGAGAATAGAAAGAAGGAGTTTGAGAATAGTATGAATTTTAGACCTGTGACAGAAAAGGAAGTCAAGTCGGCCATGAATGAAATCAAATCGAGTGCGATCGGAAATGATAGTATTTCTATTCAGATGATAAAGGCTGTGAGTCCATATGCGCTTGGAGCTATAACCCATCTTATCAATCAATCATTGAATAATGGAATATTCCCAAATAACTGGAAGATGAGTACTTTGCATCCGCTCCCGAAGACAGCTGCCCCTAAAGGAGTCCAAGATCTCAGACCCATCTCAATATTACCAGCTATTTCGAAGATACTTGAGAAGATTGTTGCTTGCCAAATAAATAAATACATGAAGAGTGAGAATGTCTTGTCAACAACACAATCTGGTTTTAGAGCCAATCATAGTACTTGCACTGCCCTGGTGAATCTGTTTAGTGATCTGATTGATGCGAAAGACAAAGGAAAATGGAGCACGCTAGTACTGTTAGACTACTCACAGGCGTTTGACTCCATCAATCACAAGTTACTATTGGCAAAAATGAATTACTATGGTTTTGGAGCGGGAGCAATTGAGTGGGTCAGATCATACTTGGCTGGAAGAACGCAGGTCACAAGGTTTAAGAGTGAGATATCAACTGCTCTTTCAAGGGGAAGAGGTGTACCTCAGGGAAGTTGTTTGGGTCCTATACTTTTTAATCTGTACACATCAGACTTTCCTTCGTGTGTTCAGAACTGCATGCCGCACTTGTACGCTGACGATTGTCAGCTCCATTTGTCCTATGTTCCTGATTTAATTCAGGATGCCATTCACCAAGTTAATACTGATCTTGAAAGTATTTTGACCTGGTCAACGGACAATGGCCTCAAGCTTAACATAGGAAAGTGCACTGTGCTACACTTAGCGCCACAAGATCGCATACAGGCCCTCAGTGAGAGTGGTGTAGAGGTCGCCCTTGACGGTGAGAGTTTGACTATTTGTGATAAAATCAAAACTCTTGGAGTCGTCCTTGACAGTGAACTCTCTTTTTCAGACCACGTGACTCAAAATATCCAGCGTGCCATCGGCAGGCTGAGGGGTCTGTATAGGTTCAGGGGTTTATTGCCAGAATCAGTGAAACTTCAGCTCATGCAGTCTTTGGTCCTCTCAATCTTCTGCTACTGTTACCCGGCCTATGGAAACAGCATCACGATGCATGACGCTCAGAGAATCCAGAAACTACAGAACACGGCTGTGCGTTTTGTTTTCTCTCTGAGGCGATACGACCATGTGTCGGTGTATCGTGATGCTGTTGACATGCTCCGTATGGGTGACTTATGCAGACTGATGACCAACTGCATGACCCACAAAATCCTCACACTCAGAGAGCCCCAGTACCTGAGTGTGAAACTGCAAGGCAGAGAGGAGGTTTCCCAGCGCGCCAGCCGAGACTGGAAGCTTCACTTCCCCAGAGTGAAACTGGAGCTGGGACGTAAAAGTTTTTCTTATTTTGGCCCAAGGTATTTTAATGACCTCCCTGGGACCCTCAAGTCATGCTCTGTTTCTGTATTTAGAAAAAAATTGAAAGTTATGTATTTAAATGATATTTTATGAGTTTTTGTTTGTTTGTTTTTTTATGTTCATTGTATGTTTGACTTGAGTTGTCCTGAAAAGCAGTCTGTGACTGAGGAACGCTTGTAAATAAAGGCATTTTTATTTATTTATTTATTACTAAGAGCTATTTGTTTCTCCATGTCAACATAAAGTATAAGGATGGAGATAATGTAATAAAACCGATGAGGAAATGTGATAACTTACAAAATCCTGTCCAATCATTATAAAAAATAATTCTGCAGGTCGGAAATAAAACTTACGAAAATTGTAGTTTGAGATCTCCAATGCTACAACGTGGGAGTTATGGGACCGACGAACCTGGCAGGCCAAGAACCGATAGAGAAGAAACAATATCATTGTATCGACATACAAGACAGCTCTTGCTCTTTTTTGCACCCTAAACAGTTTGCCAGTGTGTACAAAATGATTTATGTAGCAGTGACACACTACTCAAATGTTAAAAAGGAGTTAAAATGTAAAATGTAAAAATACCCCCTTGCAGCAGACCTGCATACTCAGCGAATTTCAAATGCAAAACAACATATTTCAATCCAACATAGGGAGATTTGACATGTTTTGTAAGCTCCATAAGAATAACATGGGGAATGAGTATGCAGGCTTGCTGCTACGGGTGTATTAAAACTGGTTGGTTTTAATTCAATATTGTAGTAGATCTGAACTAGAAGAAGCCATTTACCAAGTTTTATCAGGATATATTAAGAAATAAGCGAGGTATAGAATTTTACTTATTTTCCGTAAGGTTAACATTGGGACAACGTACTGTGTTTACCACCTTCAGTATCTTGGCAACCAATGGACATAAAGCAGTGATTCAAAATACTAAATTGTTTTTTTTTTTGAGCTAAATTCAATGGTGCTAACAAAAATTTGATAATTTTTATTTTTTGTGTAAAAAACTCAAAAAACCCATTTTTGGGGGGGTTTACACCCCTTTACCCCACCTTGCGATAGTCCGTTCGGGCTGGTTTACGAACTCGTCCGAATAATTACTACTTTACACGTCCATGCCAAATTTCATTAAAATCGGACCATTTTTACGCGAGTTATGGTGCTTAAAAACATATATATATACCGGGTGCCCCATAATAGTCCCCCCCCCCCTAACTTTTTCCTACATTTTTTCAAATATCAATTCCACACCACCCCCAAACATTATTGGGTAGGTAATACTTCATTTTGAGGGGGTACCCAATTTTGGCCGCCATCTTGGATCCGCCATATTGGATCCAAAATAATTTTTTCAAATGTAAAAGTGGTGTTGTGACCCATCATTTCGAACTAGATTTTTTCATTGATTACAATGCCGCAATCCGTTTTTTAATATCTCAATTGGTTCTCAAGATATGGGTACTTTAAATTTATTTATTTTCAACCAATTTTAACATTACACATTGATAAAATAGGCCCTTAACCAAAAAATAATGCTAGATAGTGACGAATAACCACCATCAGTCATTGTTGAGCGATTTACACTTAACTTTCACCAATGTAAATTTTTTGGCCGCCATCTTGGATTCGCCATTTTGAAATGAGGTAAGTTATTTCAAATACGAAGTTGGTATTGTGACCCATCATTTCAAACTAGTTTTTTATGCCGAATTCAATGCCGCAACCCGTTTTCAGCTATAAAACTTATTTTTTGAAACATTCATATTTTTTGAGATTTTTATCAGAAACATGTCAATATCTTGAAAACTAAACAATATAATTAAAAATGGGTTGCGGCATTGAATTTAATTGTTGTTTTTAATAGAAACACGGTTGCTAACGTGTTTCTATCAAAATTGGCAGCTTGTCAAAGTTTCTAGGAGTCGTATTCAAAACTTTGACAAACTGCCAATTTTGATAGAAACACGTTAGCGACCTCCAACCTCCTCCAATCGCCTATTTTTTTAAAGCTCTTTAAAATGAGGGGTCACTCGAAAGGGGTTTGCATTTGAAAATTTTGAGTTGCCCCCAAAATCCCCCATTTTTGGGGGACACTCAAAATTTTAAATATCACCAAGAGAGACTAGTTTTTCATTTAACAACATTTTTCCCAGGCTCTATTCATTTTTACGTCACCAACGGTAAATTAAAACTCCAAATGTCCTAGACGCCAGGTTTCAAGGATGTGTTGTATTCAAAACTTTGACAAGCTGTCAATTTGGATAGAAACACGATAGAGACCTCCAATTTTCACCATTCATCTACTTTTTGAAAGCTCTTTAAAATGAGAGGTCACTCAAAAGGGATTTGCATTTGAAAATTTTGAGTTGCCCCCAAAATCCCCCATTTTTGGGGGACATCTAAATTTTTGGTAACGTCAAAAAATAATTTGGGTTGAGTTAGTATAATTTCCCAAAGGTTAATTGTTTGTCTTAACAAACAAAAAAATTAAGGAGGGGGGACGGACTTTTTTTACACACTGTATATATATATATATACAAATTCGAACGAATAGTGTTTTTTGCTTCTGGGGGCCCCAAAACGAAAAGTTATAGTGGTCCCGAGCTTAGGTCTTACCATGAGACCTACGGTAATAGCTTCTTCCCTATAGGGGAAATTCGCTAAAAATGAACGAATAGTGTTTTTTGCTTCTGGGGGCCCCAAAAACAAAAAGTTATCATG